>PVJI01003574.1:0-121817 GCA_004026765.1 Micronycteris hirsuta
GTTCACCGCCACTCCCTATCACCCTCTGCTCCCCAGTTTCCCCACTGCCTTTTCCGCCAGTTTCGGCCCTGCTGGTTCCCACTGGCCTCTCCAGTTACGCCGCCGGCCTGCGAGGTTCACCCGTGGCTTGGGGTAGTGTTTTGTTTAGGCGCTCCCAGGGTGAGTTCCTCCGGGCAAACTGCCTCTCACTCCGCTCCTCCACTTGGTTCTGCCCCGCTTACCGGCCTGGATGTATGTCCTCCCCAACTTCCTGGGTGTCGGACTTCCCTTCAGTTCAATTCTGTCCGTTCTGGTTGTTTATTTTTCACTATTGAGTTCATTGTTTAAACTCTCTGGTTGTGAGCGGCGGTGCAGTGCGTCCACCTACGCCGCCATCTTGGCGGAAGTCCTAAATTAATACCAATTCTATATAAGCTTTCAAATGTAGAAAAAGACAAAATACTTTCTAACTAGTTTCTTGAAGCCAGCATTACCTTGATACAAAAATCAAACAAAGAATGAGATCAATATCCTTCATTAATAAGGTTTTAAATTTTAAGACCCACAGACTTAAAATTCTTATAATATTAGCAAAAAGAATTTAACAATATATAAAAATGATAATACATTATGACCAAGTAGTTTGAGCTTTGTCCAACATTAAAAGTCAATCAATATAATTCATCATATTAGCAAACAATGAGAAAAACACCACAATCCTCTCAATAGATGCAGAAAAGGCATTTGACACATTCAAAATCCATTCATAATTAAAACCATCAGCAAATGAGTGATAAAGAACATCCTCGACTTGATTAAAAGCCCCTATAAAACTCCTAAAGCTAATGCCAAATTCAGTGGGAAAAGACACATTAGCGTTCCACTGGATTAGGAAAAAGACGAGGCTCTTCACTCTCACCAACTCTACTAAACATGGTATTGGCGCTCCTAGGGACTGCCAGTAAGCAAGAAACAGAAAGAAAAGGCACACGGATTTGAAAGGATGACCCCCACGGTGCACGTAAGTGGGCCAAAGGTCGACCAATCCCACTATGGAAGTAGCCAGCTGCCTCATAATGCCTGGACTCTCTTTATAGAAGACCTCTCTCATTCTGTGAAAACCAGTAGCTGGTACTCTGTGTATGATCTGGACTCTGATTCAACACTTGGAATGTGAAGAGAATACGCAAAGACAAAGAGGTGCTTAGGATTCATTCATGGCTACTAGAGTGGTTTCTAGTGACAGTAGTGGCATAGCAGTGTCTGGTGGCAATCCTGTCCTTAAAGGGCAGTGGTTAGAATTGTTGGCATCATGGCCAAACTAATCTTGATAAAAAGACAGTGGCTGGACTTCTTGCTCTTGCCTCTCCAGATCTGCCTTGGTTCCCACCCACGACTTTCTCAGGGTGTTCAAGACTCTTACCTGTGGACTTCTGGCCAAGATGGAGGTGTAGGTAGACACACTGTGCCTCCTTGCACAACCAAAAGAGGAAAAACAACAATTTAAAAAACAAAAACAGCCAGATCTAACAGAAAACTGAACTGAATGGAAGTCCGACAACCAAGGAGTTAAAGAAGACATGTTCATCCAGACCGGTAAGCGGGACGGAGCCAGGTGGAGAGCACTCAGCAAGATGGCGGTTTGCGGAGCGGTACCGGCAACGCTCCAGCTGCCTGGAGAGGCCCATGGCGGGCGTGTCTGGCCAAAACGCGGCAGGCGCACTCGGGGAGACCGGAGCTGAGACAGGTGGACCAGGCGGTCCCTCATTCTCGCGCAGATAAACTGGGAAGAAAAGCTGGGGAGCGGAGCAGACCGTGCGGCCCACCAACGCAGGGAAATAAAGCCTCAAACCACCAACTGGATACACCTGTGGGGGTTGAGGCGGCAGCGGGAGGAACTCCCGGCCTCACAGGAGAGTTCGTTGGGGAGACCCACAGGGACTTGGAACTGTGCAGGCCTGTCCACTCTCCCCGCAGCCAACAAAGAAGGGCCCAGCTTGCTTGTGGGTAGCTGGGGAAGTTCAGAGAACAGAGCAAGCGCCATTGTTCTCTCAGGCCCCGCCCCCACAGACAGTGTCACAACACAACGACGTAGGTTACCCCACCCTGGTGAACACCTAAGGCTCCGCCCCTTAAAGTAACTGGTGCACCTAGAAAAAACAATGGCCCAAATGAAAGAACACATCAAAGATCCAGAAAAAAATACAACTAAGTGACGAAGAGATAGCCAACCTATCAGATGCACAGTTCAAAGCACTGGTAATCAGGATGCTCACAGGATTCAAAGAAAGAGTGTCTCAATTGTCGCAATTACTTGAACAAATGAGAAGGGATGAGAAGGAAACTGGGACTCAAATCAACGGAGTGGACCAGCAGAAAGAAAAAAACATCCAACCAGAAAAGAATGAAGAAACAAGAATTGAAAAAACTGAAGAGAGGCTTAGGAACCTCCAGGACATCTTTAAACATTCCAACATCCGAGTCATAGGGGTGCCAGAAGGAGAAGAGGAAGACCAAGGGATTGAAAACTTATTTGAACAAATAATGAAGGAGAACTTCCCCAAGTTGGTGAAGGAAATAGATTTTTAGGAAGTCCAGGAAGCTCAGAGAGTCCCAAAGAAGTTGGACCCAAAGAGGAACACACCGAGACACATTATAATTACATTACCCAAGATTTAAAATAAGGAGAGAATCTTAGAAGCAGCAAGAGAAAAGGAGACAGTAACCTACAAAGGAATTCCCATAAGACTGTCAGCTGATTTCTCAAAAGAGACTTTTCAGGCAAGAAGGGGCTGGAGAGAAGTATTCCCAGTCATGAAAGGCAAGGACCTACATCCAAGAATACTCTATCCAGCAAAGCTATCATTTAGAATGGAAGGGCAGATAAAGTGCTTCACAGATAAGGTCAAGTTCAAGGAGTTTATCAACACCCAGCCTTTATTATATGAAATGTTAAAGGGATTTATATAAGGCATGGAGGGATATCAACAGGGGAGTGGTAGGGGGAGAGAGAGGGAAAAGGTGCAGAGAATAAGTAGCATAAATGGTAGGTAGAAAACAGACGGGGGAGGTTAAGAATAGTATAGGAAATGTAGAAGCCAAAGAACCTATGTGTATAACCTATGGACAAAAACTAAAGGGCGGGGAATGGAGGGGGTGGAGGGGAAGAAAGAGGAGAAAATGGGACAACCATAATAGCATAATCAATAAAATATATTTTTTTAAAAAAAGACTCTTAACTGTTTCTGTGAGCCCTTCAATATCCTTCCAATAAATTCCTTTTCTAACCAGAGTTGGTTTCTTTTGTTTGTACCAGGTATCCAGACAGCTAAAGAATCAGGTCTCATTAATTTTCAAAATTACTATATCATTACCTGCATTCACTAGAATAAAGTTCCCACTGAGAATCTGGGGACTCTGTTGTCACTGTCTCTGAAGCTTAAGGGACATTTTGGAAATTCATTAGTATTTTGAAAATTACTGAATAATAAAACCTGAGTTACCTCTAGTCCATCTAAAACCATTTATTATTTTCATAGGTTCCTGAGGTTCTGTTTTCTACATCCATCTCCTAAAACTAATGTCTTTAATTGTTGAGGTTCTTAGCTGCAAGCACAAGAAACGAATTCTGATTGGAAAAGGAATTTATTGGAAATATATCAAAGAGCTCACAGAAATAGTTTTGGAGAACCTGAAAAGGGGGTGGAAACAAAGGGTTACATGCACTCTCTAAATTCTTGATTCCAGGCTAACAAGGAAACTCAGGGATTTCCTATGTATATCAAAAAGATACTCTGAATCTCTTAGAGGATAAGACAAAAAAAATTCAAAGGGTGGTAAATCATTATATCATAGAAGTCAGGGTCTTACTAAGCTTTTTATGCAAAAAGTGTTGGGGAGTACTAATCAGAAAGCGCTATACTCAGAGAACAAGATTTATACACACACACACACACACACACACACACACGATACTATATAGGAGGACGGCTAGTGCCAACTGACCTTCCACTGTCACAGGTCATAAGGGGACTATGATAACATTATACCCATTCTAAGAGTGGTCTCTGAAAAGACTAGAGCAGAAACTTCTCCCTGCAACAGAATGTCAAACAATATAGCCATGGTCTACTTTGGCTGAGCAAAGACTGCCTGATGAGCAGTCGCTACACGTTTAGCCAGATGGATAAGGACCTGAGAGAAGTGATACTGGAGGACTGGCAATGAGGACACCTGGGGAAGAGACCTGTAGACGAATGGGCCAACTGAAATGAGCCCTGAGCCCAGAGTATCACTATTTGTATTCCATGAGGATGCTCAGCAAAAGACTTCCACTGTGGGGCAGAATGACCTCGGTAACAGGTTTTGTGAGGCAGGCTTAAAAAGCAACGGCCATCCTACTTTTACCTGGTGAGGTTGAAATGGCCAAAAATGATTATCATATGCCTGGAGTAGAAAAGGGCCTAAACATGTAAGCTGTAGACATTTTATAATGCCCAACTTTTAAAATATAATACTAACATCCACAAAGAACTCATTATTTAAGGATGAAACAAGGAGGAGTCAAGCCATCCCAGCTGTTCCATTAAAAAGAAATATTACATCTAAAAAGGAAGAAAAGAACAAGCAAAAGAAATGGTAAAGGGACTACATATTCAAGTATATGGTCATAAACATGACTACCTTGAAAGAAAGTATTCACAAGAACTCAAAAACTAATGAAAATATCACTGCTATAAGGTAAGAGCTCAAAGCAATAAATAGATCTCACAAAAGGAAATAAAACTAGTGTTTTAGACCTAGGAAATAAGTAGAAAGGAAAAATAAAACCATCACAGATATGCAGGTGATACTGGAGGTAACTAATGAAGAAATGACATTATTTGAAAAAAAAAAAAAGGATCACAGAGAAAAAGCTTGAGAGAAGTGAGGGAAATGAAATTGAAATGTACAAAGATTTAAAGAAAAAGATTACAGAGAAAACAGATATGCAAGGCAGATGAAGCAGCTCCAACACTGGCATAACTGATATTCCTGAAGGATGGAAGTAGATACCCGTATTTTGTCATGTATAATGCACACTTTTTTGCCCAAATATTTGAGGGAAAAATAAGGATGTACATTATACATGGGTATAATGATTACATACTATGGGTATGATAATCCTGTGCATAATGTGAAAAAAACGTGGGTGCACATAATACATGGCAAAATGCGGTATATGTAATAGAAAACATTTTCCAAGATACCATTTAAGACAACTTTCCTAAAATAAAAAAAATTTTACAGACAGAAAGGGTATACCATGTTTCAGAGAAAACTAATGCAGAAAATCACCACTAGTCATTTCAAAGATGAAAATTTCTAAATACAAGAACTCAGGGAACAGAGTTCTTGCAAATCTTTTCGGGAAAAAATACTAGATCAGGGGAGTCAAACTCATCTTCGCTGGGAGCCACCTCAGCCTCACAGTTGCCTTCAAGGGGCCGAATGTGATTTTAGGACTCTATAAGTGTAACTGCTCCTTCACAGTTAAGTGGGAGCTCGGTGCTGCCGCTGGGTAGAAACAAGGTGCCGGGCCGGATAAAACAATGCAGAGAGCCAGATTCGGCCCTCACACCTTATGTTTGACCCCTGTGTACTAGATGAAGAACCATAGCCTACCAAAAACGGACAAACCACCCCCAAAAGAAGACTGGTGCCAAGTACGGGATCGCTTCTGGGAGTGGGCAGGTGAAAAGAATGGAGGACAAATGGAAGGAGGTGAAGATGGACCTAAGATTAATTATCAGAACAAGTCATACCAGTCACTAGCACTTTACCAAAATTTAAAGAAAAAGAAATTGGCCTTTTATTTTACGTAATTTTATTGGTGCTTTGTGTTCTGGCAAAGATCTTTCACCGCGTTATATTCTGAGTCCCAAAAAGCTTGATTTGTTCACTGAAATTACAACATGGCTCACAAAGACAAACTTATATTTCCATTACGGCTTCCAATGTGATCAATGACTCCAAGTTTCTATTAGCAGTAATTAACACTTATTTTACTAAGTTCCAGACAACGGTTCTTGAGTATCTTATTTAAATAAATTTATTACAGATTTTCATTGGAGATCTGTTTGAGAGCAGCATAGACTGGGCAGCTTGCGGGAGATAAAAATCTAACAGGTCAGCATGCTAAAAAAGCGTATGCATTTGGGCCTAGATGCCCCAGAGAGAATCCTATGCTGTCTACTTACTCATAAAGTCTACCATCACCCTAAAAATCAGAGTATCTTGAGGGTCTAAACAAAAGCAGAATCTACTAGGTAACTGGCATATATTGCATATTTGTCTAACAAAAGGGTTTGTTTTTATATGTTAATTTCAGTATAGATTTTATTTAAAATGAATACTGAAAGTAACCTTCCCTTTTATGTGTTATAGTTCAAATATTTTAGCTTTCAAAGTAGGTTCTGTCTTCTATTCACTATCTGAAGAAATGGCAATAACTGCTTAGGACAACTCTGCTTCCATATTGCTTCGAAACTTCTGGCTCATTGTCTTAAAAACCACACTTCAGCCTATTTGGCCTTGAAAACTATCCTTCAAAAATAACTTAGAAACGCTCACAGCCAAAAGAAACCCTAAGGAGACATGATAACTGAATATAATGCATAGATATCCTGGATGGAAGCCTAGAATAGGGGAAAAATAAATCAGTATTTTCAAAAATCAAGGATTTCTGAATAAATGTATGGACTTTAGCAGCATTTGTTCATAAATTGTAACAAATAAATTTACCATACTAGACCTGGCTGGTGTGGCTCAATGGATTGAATGCCAGCCTGTGAACCAAAGGGTCACCAGTTCAATTCTCAGTCAGGGCACATGCCTGAGTTGCAGGCCAGGTCCCCAGTATGGGGCACGCAAGAGGCAACCACACATTGATGTTTTTCTTCTTCTCTTTATCCCTCCCTTCCCCTCTCTCTAAAAATCTTTTAAAAATACTTACCATACTAATATGTAAGTAATAGGGAAAGTACATACAAGGGTATATGAGAACTCTGTACTATTTTGACAATTTTTCTGTAAATCTGAAACCATTGTAAAAAATAAAGTTTATTTTTTTAAAAACTGAGACACAGAAGTAAAAAAATAACTGAGAAGTAAAAAAAAGAAGTCATCTAGATTTCCAATAATAGGTAAATGATAAACAAAATCATGGTATAATTGTTCAATTGATTACTATGCATTTTAGAAAAATAATTTTGAAGATACAGCAACAAAAAATGACTATGACATAAAATGAAAAAAATAAAATGTATGTAGGTATAGCATAATGTAACTATGCAAAAACATTCACGATAAGATTGAAAAGGAACACCTACAAGTGGTGGTAAATATTTTACAGAGCAAGGATTACGAGTGACTTTAGAATGATATCTGAGAATGGTTTGCTAGTCACTGGACCCAGAAAACCCCACAAAACCATGCAAATCAAGAGGTTCAAATCTTTGTGTTCACTTTAAGAACGCTCATGAAACTGCCCAGGACATCAAGGGCATGTGTATTCCAAAAGCCACCAAGTACCTGAAGGATGTCACCTTGCAGAAGCAATGGGTCCCATTCCAGCGTTACAAGGTTGGAGTTGGTAGGTGTACCCAGGTCAAACTGTGGGGCTGGACACAGGGTTGGGGGCCCAAAAAGAATGCTGAATTTTTGCTGCACGTGCTTAAAAACGCAGAGAGTAATGCTGACCTTAAGGGTGAAGGTGTAGTGCTCTGTCATTGAACCCACTCAGGTGAACAAAGCTCCGAGATGTGGTGCAGAACTCGCAGAGCGCATGGCAGGTTAACCCACACTCGAGCTCTCCCCGCCGCAGGGAGATGATCCCACTGAAAACGAGCAGCTTGTTCCTAAACCAGGGGAGGAGGTTGCGCGGAAGAAAAAGATATCCCAGGAGAAACCAAAGAAACAAAAACTGATGGCCCAGGAGTAAATTCGGCGTAAAATAAATACTAATTAAAGTAAAAACAGAAAGATAAAAAAAAGATGCACTAGAAATTGAGGATGAAGCTGACAACCGCAAAAGGCATGTTAAGGATTACACATAGTGCGAGGAAAACAACAAACTGGTAACTAACCAGAGCCTGGATCAGGCCCATTGTCCTCCATTCCTTTCACATCTGCTCTGCTTTGACCAGGATGTTCTCAATAGCGGAGAACCTTTCTCCAAAGTTGATCCTTTCAGGCCACCAGGTGGAGCCCAACAGTCACAAAAAAGAGCCCCCTCCTCAGCCCGATGTCCTCTTTGTCTACCAGCCAGGTAAGAGCCGTACCCACCCACCCCAGCAAAGGACTTACCAAGTCTAAGTTTGGTAATGCAAGTTCATAGGATTACTTAACAGCCTCTTCCTCAGAAGTCTTCAGATAAGGAAGAACTTATTCTTAAAACGGCGAAATAGTCCTTTTGCACAAGAAGAAAAACTGGATAGAGCTATTTTTCAATTTGCTAATCTTATAGGCTATGCCTCAACGAAACAAACTAACTTCTCCTATTTGTTTCTTCTACCAACCTGGTTACTCTTTCATTTTTCTACTAAATACAATTTAATGTAATTTAATGACCACTTCCCAACCCATAGCTACCTCATTAGAAAGTCAGTGTCTATCAAAACTGAACGGAATAGTAAAAGTATGTGTTTCCATCAAACAAATATTTCTGATTACCTAGTAACTGACACCTTGTGTGTACAAAACTGGGAGATGAAGGAAATACCAGACCCAACCCCTCCACCAGCCACTTCTTCCTCCACCACATGCCTGTCAATCAGAACCTCCCCCAGACTGAGCCTCTCCTTCACCTTGCCCAGTCACGCTCTACAACAGGACCGGCTGTCCTTCACTCTCATTAAAATGAGCAGTACGGTGACCAATGCCCTAGTTCTCATTTCTACAGCCTCCCATTAAGCCTACACAATCCCACATTCAACCAAAAATTTCTCAACCTTGCTACATCTGCACTGATCTATTCATTTTCCCTCCTCCCCATCCCTTAAAGCTACCGAAGTTTGCTAGAGAAAATAATATTAAAAAATGATATAAATATGTCAATTTGCTCTAGGTCAATTCATGTGGTAAATCTTCAGTTTAGTCTTCAGTGTTGCCAAGAAACACAATTATGTTCCCCACAGTAGCTGCTGTAAAACTCTTCAAATTTCTTCAAGATTTATCCTTAAATATTCAAGAGAAAGAAACCATGACAAATCTAGGAGAAAGAGACCATAATGATATCTCCACGCTTATGACATCCTGGAAGGGAAGTTGGGGACTGTACACTCTAGACTTCAGGACAACAGATTTCACCCAGTCTGAGAAAATACAAGCATGAATTCTACGGCAGGAGTTTCTCAAGGGAAAGATGACTTACGAGGGCTGGGAAGCTCTTAGAACTGTGAATTTGATTATATAATTACAAATCATCTCAGCAAGGAAGTCAATGTGGCTTTTTAAATATCCTGGACTGTACAGTACTAAATATGAAAACTATAGAATATGCTGTGGTGCATAATAAAAAGCAGTGATCCCCAAAAGCCAGCAAGGTTTCACTAAGAAGGATTACCCTTAGGTTTCTGATAACATTACAGGACTGAGATCCATGAAAAGGTGGTAGAGGCAGTGCAGAGGGGTGAACAAGGTTCAACTGAGATCTTGCATGACAATTCTAAGAACAAGATGAAAAATCGCTTTTCTAATAACTAGAGGTTTCCAATACTGTAATGATCTTGAGGGTTCCTTTAACCAGAGACACTGGAGTGCCACTGGGGGTGCCAGAGAAGCAATGCTTACACCAAATAGTGCACCAGGACTAACGGCCTACTTAAGTCTCCTTCCAAAGCTACTGAAACTATCCATTCTATAATGTGTATGTTCTATTTAAACTTTCTGTTAAAGATTCTAAATTAGGGTGCTCCACCTGAGTTTATACACTGTATGTTGTTACCAAGTGTTCATTTCGGAATCACGGAACCTTGGTTCTCACCATTCTCTGTTCCGAACACCTTCTCCTGTGTTTTCTAGCTTGACTCCTAGTCCACGCTGGGGGTCACAAATCATTTTCACCTACCCATCTGACCAACCAGCAAACACTTACTGAGCAGCCTGTCCTAAAGGAGCGCATGGCCAAGAAAACAACTTACGTAAGCAATTACAATACAAACAGATGAGAACTACAAGAATGGAATGATCAGAAACTATACAAAGCACCTACGAGGGAGGACTTAAGAATCAAAGAACGTTTTTTGAGTGAACAAGTGATAGAAGTTTCAAAGTTGAGTCCTTCGCTAAATGAACTCTGGGGAAAGCAGAAAGCCACTGCTGGGACAGGTAGTGGAGTATGCAGAAGCCTGCAGCTGTGAACAGCCAGCCAGCCTGGGACATAACAAGCCATCAGGCCTGAGTGGAGGGATGGCGGGAGCCGAGGCTGCTCTCAGAGAACCCTGGTCAAGTGCCATCACCACCTACTCACTCACCCAAGTCGGAAGCCGGGAAGTTCATCCAAGATTCTGTCCTCCTTCATGCCCCATTTGCAATCGGTCATCACGCCTGGGAGAACTGACCTTCTTCATCTCTCCTGAATCCTTGCCTTTTTTTTGTTTCCCTCATTGCAGCTCCCCGCCTGCAGGTTCTCCCCATCTCCTCTTACCACAGTAGCCTCTCATGACTGCTTGCTTCTGGTCTTGTGCCCTCCCATCCTCTCTGGACTCCCAGTGAGTGAGCTGTTAGCCAAGAGGCTTCCATTCTCCAAGAAACAATCCTGGATTTCTCTCTTTATCCACCTCCTCTAAACTTCCAGAAAATTATTTTGTTCCTATGGAAGAACTTACAATATTCTGATTCGTACTATAATGAGAGCTCAAAGACACAGGCCTGAATTCAATCTGTCTGCTTTACCCACACTCCTTCAGAGAGAGCTGAGTCCCGGCTCTCTCTGTGTCCCATGCCCCACAGTCCCTGCTACCTGAACATGGGACACGGGACCCCTACGTCTAGTGAAAACTACTGACCAGGGCAGATACTGTCTCAAACTAGATCAGTAAGATTTTCTACCTTAGAAACTCTGTACTGTGATCTAGACTTCAGTACGTGACCTGCAGAGGGTTGACAACAGCATTTTGGGGCCGTGCACGCTGTTTAGCAGGTAGGTGGCTACTGTGAGAAACCAGCACAGCTCGTGTGTAGAAAGGGGTAGAGAAATGATACCTGTGGTGGCTGGCCTCGTCAAGGTGGTTGAGAGAGAAGCTGCCACCTTGTTACTTCTGAGATCCTCATGAGACCTGCCTGTACTCCTTGCCCTAGTTAATCACCACCTGTATTTAAGTCAGCTCAAGTTGGATTCCATTTCTTAGAATTACATTAGTCCCGTGACATCTATGTACAAGTCCTTCCGCACTAGGCTATAATTTCTTTGAATAACGAAACCATAGCTGCCCACCGTTCTATTTTTCATAATATAGCACTGTGATTTACGCGTAGTTGATCAACACTTGTTTCATGAACTGACTTTAACTACAGAAGAAGTAAATGACTTTGGACGTGAATAATCAGTGTAAGAGTAGAGTGTAGGGACAGGAAACAAATTCAGAAGAAGGTCTCTTTGGCCAAACTCTGTTTTTAGGCATCGTTTCTGCAGAAGCTAACCACACTCATTCACACCCACAACAAGCACCCCCTTCCCGCTGCTGGGCGGAGCCTGGCAAAGAGAGAGAGGAGACCCAGGCAGTCCCGGCACAGCGTGTTCCGACTGGGAAACAGTGACCTCAGTTCCTAAAGATCAGTAACTGATAGCCAGAACCAAATGGCAAGGCGACCACCAACGTGCTCAGCAGCTGCAGCCCGCACCCCTCAGGAGACAGACGTCATCTGAGAACTACATCATGAAAACCTGCCACATTTTACTTAAGATAAATTTCCTATTTTTCACAAAGATTTTTAAAGGCATATTTCCATAAAAGATCACTTTTAATGTCTTTACAGTAAGGAGGTAGAGAAGAAGTTATCAGAGTTTTCCATCTGAGACTCTTCAAATTTTCTTGTTTTTAAAAGTACATAATTAACATACAATTATTATTTTTAAATATTCTTTGTTTAGATTCAGCAAATGTCCTCACTGCTTCAAAAGTCTGACTCCCTTTTCAAATATTATTGTACTTTACTTACAAGAAAAAGAGTTCTTGAAGTCATGGCTCAGCTGTTAAAAAAAAAAAACCCTGCGAGGTCACAGGAGCACTGAGAGAAACTCGCACCCTGAAGGTTTCCTGACTCCACCCTTAGAACTTGAGAACTAAGGAAGAAGTCCGTCAAGTACACACAATGGGTAAGACAGAAAGTCAGATAAAAGACAAGGCGGGATTTCCTGCCGCGGTGTGAAAGTATTCCCTTCTCACTGCCAAACGGAGTGTGGTGGCCGCAATCAACAGAGGCCAGGTGGCACTGCCACTGTCAGGCTTTTTGAGTTGATGGTGAGAAACTGGCAAGCCTCTGAGAAGGACTATTTAGGGCTCAAGGGGTTGACGTCATTTTTGGATAATGAGTTCAGCTTAAAAATGATGACATTGCAATCACACCACTTGAGAGCAAAAAAGAAAGTGCAACTGTTCCTGAGTGGCTCTGAGATCCCATAAGTCACATCGACCTTCCTGTCACCATAGGAGTGGCACAGGGCAGTGTTTCTTAGATGGCACTGGGTGCGGCACACAGATTTGACTTGGCTCACTTCACGAGGCACAAGGGGCTAACTAAGCACAGAGCGAGCCTGATCCAAGCAGCACATCACAGCCCTCAGCTCGGTGCCGGTGCGCAACCACCGTGTTTCCGGGAAGCTCCATCCTGCACGGGGCCAACAAGCAAGTCACCCAGATGGACAAAAAGTGTTAGAACAAACTTGTTTCTAGCTTGTATGCTTTTATTTTCATTTCCTGTGCAGCATAAACTAGACACCATCAATGATAAAGAGCTAAAGAATTATTTAAAACTTAAAGATTGCTTTTCTTTCCAAACAAATACCAACTGTCAGAAGAAAACAGGCACAGCATTTGATCAAACAGCTGGGTCCAGCAGTTTTTCAAATCAAAATAAACTGGCTATCCATGATGTTCTGTGCCTACATAATATATACTAAGTTAGATTGTTTTCTGACAGCTTCCATAAAAAATATGGTATGCTTTTCCTGCTTACAATTACTGCCATAAGTGAAACTTCTGAAGATCAGTGCCAAAAAAGCACAGCATTCAAACACACCTTCTTACTGATATTTAAAGCATGGGAGATTGGGGTCCCCTGCCTGGAACTTGCATATCTTAACACCAGTGTCTGAAAGGGGGACTCTGATTGTTCAATGTGATGATTTCTTTGCAGTTCACAGGCACCAGCCAGGATTCGTGACATAAGAGGACACATGTAGAGGGTCAGAACGTGCTCACCCTGGCTGGTGTGGCTCAGTAGGCTGGAGTGGCATTCCTTAAACTGAAAGGCCGCTGGTTCAATTCCTGATTAGGACTCATGCCTGAGCTGCGGGTTTGGTCCCCAGCTGGGGTGTGTATGAGAGACAACCGAATGATGTTTCTCTCTCACATTGATGTTTCTCTTCCTCCCTTCCCCTCTCTCTAAAAGTCAATAAGCATGCCCTTGGGTGGGGATTAAAAAAAAACAACAATGTGCTTATATTTTATGTCAAAAAACAAAAACAGCCCTGGCTGGTGTAACTCAGTGAATTGAGTGTGGGCCTGCGAGCCAAAGGGTTGTCGGATTTTATTCCCAGCCCAAGCACATGCCTGTAGTGAGCCAGGTCCCCAATAGGGGGCGCGGGAGAGGCAACCACACACTGATGTTTCTCTCCCTCTCTTTCTCCTTCCCTTCCTCTCTCTCAGAAAATAAATAAATAAAACCTTTAAGAAAACAAGAACAAACCAAAAAGGTGACTGCCTGGCAATTCGAGGTACCCACTTGCGGTGACAGCTCGGGTTCATTTCTTAAGAACCGGACCAAAATCTGTCGAGTACCCACGCTTCAATAAAGAAATCGTATTTTAAAGAAGGTTATTGAAAGGCCTCCTAAACCAAGTTCGTGTGGGATGTGTGGTTTTCTTGCCAGAGCTCACCTACCCCAGAGCAAAATTGCTGTCCTCCTTCCAGTCCACGATACGGCAGATGAATAGTGTGTTGGCATAATCTTGAGGCCGGGTCACAAATTCTTGGGGACAGTCCTTGAGAGGCACATATATTCTAGGCACTCGATGGTCCGAGGGAGAAAACAGGGCATATTTCCTAAACAGTTCACTGTTCTTATCGGTCAGCAGTTTGAGGAAGCCAGTTGCTGCTCGGGAATGCTTTTTCTCCACGATGTAAACCACCTGCAAACACCAAAGATATATTCAATGCTGTTTATCTGCATACAGGAGGTGCAAGTCAGCAGGAAATTATGTGGTCAACTAGCTGGTCCCTCAGTTTTTCTAGGTCCATATGAAGTGCCTCTTGGTGAAACTGTGTGACTAAGTAATTGATATTTGTGTTGGTGAGGGAACTGTGAAGTCCTTTGCTGCTACACTGTTAAGAGACCCTAACTATAATAGGTTGCCCTCCTCATTTCCCTTTTCAGAATTCTTCGGTTGTTTCTTGTTATTTTTCAGGGTTTATAGTTGTACTTAACAGGGAAGAGCAAGGAGAAATGAATCCATGGCACCTTGTCTGAACCAGAAGTCCTTGCTTCTTGTTTTAACACTTGACAGCATAAAAAGTGTATAAAGCAGCTCGACATCACTTGTGATTCCTACATGAGTTGCCATAGAAATGGCTTTCCCACAGCATCGGTTTCATATACAAGTGCTGTTTGGCCTTGCAATTTTAGTTTGAATTCATTAAGAAACCATGCAAAAGAAAAAAGAGGAAAAAATACCCAGCCAGAAAGAGGACAGTTGGAGGGCAGTGGCAAATTGCAAGTTCCATCTCCAGAGGGTTGCCTCTCCTCAGCTCCGACTTACAGTCTTTTCAGAACATGGCCCAGTGTTGCCGGATGTTTTGTTTTGTCAGGAGAAGCCAGAAGTCTGACTTTTTTATGTGAACACTCCAATTTTTTTTTTTAATGTAAGCTACCAAGTCAAAATTTTTAAATGCTGACAGGTCAAACAAACACGAGTCTGTGAGCCGGATCTAGCCCACGGGCTTTCCCTTCATTGTAACCTTCCACGCCTCGCACGCTGCCTGGCGTACGGTTAGTATTCAAAACATCTATTAAAATAAAAGTCTAGGTAGCTGGATGGGCAATGGCAGGTAACATGTATGCGATATAACTTAGAAACCCCTCATGTCACTACGCAAGAGATACTCTCCTAACCCACTCGCTAGATGGAGCGGCAAAACCACACTCCCCGGTTAAACACGCCGCCAGTGCTCCGGGCAGAGGAAGCCTCACGCCACCGCGCCACCGCACCACCTCATTCTTTGCCTGAGCGTGCTTCCTCCACCGTGAGCTGTTTAGCTGGGGTCATTGTGCCGTATCTGGCTAGGGCACTAGTATATGTCATTAAAAAATAAAACTGAATTATGCAAAACAACAGGATACAAAAGCAATTGTCTTTGTTTCTGTGATAACTAAATATTTTGGAAAAACTAAGAAAGACTTCTTCAAAGCCTACTTGTGAATTAGATATGGGCATGACAACAATAAAAACCAATGGAGCCAAAAACTATAAATACCTAGTAGGACTCGACATTAATATTGTTCCACCAACGCCTGTATTCTCACTCCACTCTAAATAACCCAAACTGGAACTCATACATGCCACATTACAAGTGTGGTTTAAACAGAAAAAATAATGCAGAACTTCAATAAACATACCCACACGCAAAGAAAATGCTTTGGCCCTTCATCCAAAGACAGGCAAATGAAGACATGTGTGTATGTTTAGAGTCACCAAAAAAATCTTTTATGATACCCTGCTTCCACCGACTGTTCTGATTAGCAAACCAACTACAGTCCTATGAGTCACATGAGAGACCTCTGACAGGTTGCTCAGGTGACAGCCACTTAGACAAATGGAGAAAATCTGTAGGCAATGACCTTTGCTGATCTTTGCAGCGACTTCTCTGGTAAGGTGCTTGTGTCCTGTGTCATGGACGTGCTCTCGTCTTTTGTAACTGGCGCACCAGCATCCTCTTTTCCTTAAGTAAAAACAGAAAGAAAAAGAGGGAAGGGGAGGAATCAGTTACATGCATATCCACTAGGCATAATCTGTTAGGCATAAAGACTCACGGGATTTTTAAATTCAGAACTACAAGAATTCTTCAATACCATTTTTACCCCCAAACTGCTCACTTTATGGAAACGGGAACCCAGGCCCCCAGTGGTCAGGTGACTTGGCTGAGGTCAATCACACCACCAACTTGTGTTAATGCTCACACTCAGCAGGACACACTGTACCTAGCTTACATTATTCACATGCTAAGCATCACACATGTGGACGGCATCAAACTAGCTTCAATTAAACTCAATTACCTACACGTCAAAATGCCAAAATAACTAGATAGTAAATACTGCCCCTGCCCACAAGGAAGAATAGTGATAGGTCAATTTATTATGCACATCTGCTGAAATAAAACAAAATCAAAATAAATGTTAACTTTTAAAAGTACTTTGGTATCAGCCATAACAAACAAAATGGTGGAAAATAGATTATATTTATTAAATAAATAAATAAAAATGCCAACCCTGATTTTCCTGGCTTTCTTAGTTACATTATATAAAGAGTAAAGTACTTAAAGTCTTTTAATGTTTAATTTCCTTTCTTTAAAAAAAACTTATAAAATGCACATTCACCCTAGAAACTGAAACCACATCTCCGCAGTAAAGAGAGTTAGGCTCTGTACCAGAAGTATTAAAACCACTCATGAACAAAAGCAGCAAATTACACACTTTTGAACACTTAATATTTTGTATTTTCATGTGTTACATTAGAGTCCCACCACACCACAAAATATTCTCAGCCAATGGTACTGGAGTTTCTGGATTCTAAGGGTCACAACCAATTCATGTGGGACCCACTCCAGAGAGCAAAGAGAGACTTGTACTTACCATCATTTAGACATTACCAAGACTAAAATAAATAAATCCTTTTCAGAACCAGCTGCCTCTTAGCAAAGCCTCAGCTTAAAGCCAGCTTTTACCATCGTGGGCATCCCCTGGAAACACTGACATGGTCTGACCTACTGGGGCTTAAGAAGAGCCAACAGTCTGCTTTTCCATCTATACTGAAATATACCTACCATCATGCCCACTGAGAGCAAAATTCTCATTGTTTTCCAAAATGAAAAAAAAAAAAACCAAAACTTTCCCATTGTTGATCACCCTGTTCATCAGTAAAAGAGGGACAACATCCAAGTTCATCTTTTATCTTAGACCATAGTTCAGAACTCCAAAATCATTGTCTACTTCCAGAACAACATCTCTTATACTCTTTAGGAGAAAAAGAACCACACAAATTGTTGATCTGTTCCATAACATATCTTGCCAGTGTTCTGCAGAACGAGGCATTAATTCGGGAAGGATGAGGAGCCTGGAGTATCCATGAACGAGCACACTCTGCCTAGAAATCTATATCTGAGCTCTGAGTCCAAGAGCTGGCAGTCAACACAGGGTAGTTGGGGTTTTAACAGAGTACCCCAAATCCTGGGCATACAGCTTTCTGTGGTAGTCACTGATGGCCCCATTGTTGCTTTAAATTCCACCCCAACAAAAAGCAAGTCTTCAGTTCTAAAGGTGATGCCAGGCTGTATCCCAAGAAAGAGGGCAAACCACAGCAGTGGGCCCAGTCGTGATGTTCCGGTATTACACCCGAACATGACCTTTTCAGGTTCTATGTTCATAAGAATATCCTGGCAGAAATACGTCTAATAAATTAACTAACAAATTAAACTAAGTTTTCAGCCCTGCGGGTGAGCATCACAGATGTGTTCAATAAATATGAAGAAACACAATGCCAGGTTAGAAAGGTGAATTGCCTTAACAGGTTTCCCACAACTACATCTCACCACAATGAAGAGCAAAGTTGCCAACTTAATGAGAGAATCTACTGCATTGTTTAATCACAAGATCACTTATTTATTCATGTATCCCATGGGTGTTGATTGAGCACTGGGCACTGAGGATTCAGTGGTGAATAAAAGAAATACAGTCCCAGACCTTACAGAATATATACTTTAATATGGGAGTGAAATTAAATAAATAATCACTCAATAAATATAAAGTTGTAAGTTGTGATGAATGATAGGAAGGAAAGGTCCCTTAGGAAAAAGAGGAGAGGACACATGACTTATACTAGGAGGTCAGGGAGAGGCCCTGTGTGGAAGTGACACTTGAGCTGAGACAACGAGGATGGTGTGTGTAGCAGTGAGGAAGGGAACCAAAGCAGGGGAGATGTCACTAGGGAAGAGGCAGAGGCGGGAAGTTCTTGTTACAATCAAGGAAAAGAAGAGCACGTGGCTGGAGCACAGTGAGCAAAAACGTGCATGACGAGAGATGAGGAAGAGGTAGATGGAGTCAGATCAGGTGGAGCCTCCTAGGACTTAAGAGTCCTGAATTTAAACCTAAGCACAATGAGAAGCTTGCTAAGAATTTTGTGCAAGAAAATGACACTGCCCAAGGTGAGATTCGAGCAGGCTCATACCTGCAGCAGTCCAGACATGGGGGACAGTGCCTACATGCAAGTATTGGAGATGGAATCCAAAGGATCAGTTTAAGACCTATTTTGGAGTTGGTCTAATAGACTTTGGTGGTAATCTGATATGAGAGCTTAGGCTTATTTCCAGCTTTCCAGGCTCTGCAGCTAGGTTGATGAAGGAGGCATCATTACTGGCACAGGAAAGACTAGAGAATAAGGTAAAAATCAAGAGTTCTATTTCAGAGGTGGCTCTATTTGAGAGGCCAGCTGTGAAACCTTCAAGTGATAATGTTGGGAGACAATTCAACATGAAGGTCTGGGACTCAAAAAGAGAGATCTGGGCTGTGGCTTTAAATACAATGTTTGTGCCGAGAACTTCCATATTTATTAATTCTTTCCAGCCCAAGCTGCAGGGAAGAGATTCAAACCCAAGTCTGCTGAACTAAGTTCACAAAGCTCTTCCACTGCTATGTGCTCAAGTAAGGAGTAAAGCGCTGTCACTGTCACTGGGAAGGAAGTAAAACGCCTTTGCTGAGGAAGTGACTTGGGGTTTGAGGGATGTACAGATGTTATGGAGAGAGATGGGGAAGTTGAAGGGCATTTCAGGTAAAGGCCAGCACTCATGCGGAGGCCCAGAGCAGTGAAAGGGCCTGACGCGGTAAAGGAGCAGTAAGAGACTTGCTGTAGCTACCCATAGGTCGAGGCCACAGTGCTGGGCGGGCAGGGCCCGGGGCGGGGAGAGCAGCAAGACGGACCGAGAGGCGGGATGGGGCCTGTTCCAGTGAATCTGGGTCCTGCCCAATCACCGACTCTCTTCTTTCATGATTAGCTGTGATGCTAAGTGGGGGCAACGTGAAAAGGGTGTTTCATTCCATCCAATCAAAAGAGTGACAAACTCTGACAAATTTCTCCATCTCTGAATGAGGGGGCCACAGAAATTTCCAGAGAAATTCAATGAAAACTGCAATTGTTTTTCATAAATGAAAACATTTCCCTTCAGAGCTCTCAAAATCAACCAACCAGCCCTGGCTGGTGTAGCTCAGTGGATTGAGCGCGGGCTGGGAACCAAGTGGTCCCGGTTCGATTCCCAGTCAGGGCACATGCCTGGGTTGCAGGCCAGGTCCCTGTGAGGGCCATGTGAGAGGCATCCATACATTGCTGTTTCTCTCCCTCTCTTTCTCCCTCCCTTCCCCTCTCTTTAAAAATAAATAAAAATTTAAAAAATCTTTAAAAAAAAAATCAACCAACCAGGAAAACTTATTTTATGGGCCCCTCTCCCCAGTGAAAGGTAGAAATGACAGCACAGTCCTCACAGGGGCAGATGACATTCATGCTACAGCCACTTGCTACGCTGCAAATCTGCCAGGCACAGTGAGTGTTGATGGTCGTTGCAGGACCTCACGTCGACCCTTGCCAGGGCCAAGGCGTGGGCACCAACGAGTCCCATCTTCACAAAGTCCCTACCCAACAAGCCTCTCTCTCTCTCTCTCTCTCTCTCTCTCTCTTTCTCTCTCTCTCTCTCTCTCTCTCTCTCTGTCTCTGAAATAAAGCTACTAAAACGACACGGTGCCAGAGAGTTTCCACAGTGTGTTCACATGCATTGCCTCATGTGGTCCAGAACTTCATACCACGGGTGGGGTGGATACTGTCATTACAGTTTTACCAAGGAAATAGTAGTGAACAGACAGAGCCAGCCAACGACTGTATGCAGAGGTCCTGGTGCTGACCATGGTGACCTGCTCTCCACACAAGCAAGAATCAGAGCATCACGGGAAGGGCAATGAAAACCTGCATCGAGATTCTGTGTGAGTGGTGATGGGATCCCCTGAGATACTGGAGATACCCAGGAAAGGTCCTGAATATCGATGGAGTGGCAGGCGCTGCAAATGACGCTGTCTCTGTCCTCAGAGAGCTCATGTGCTAGAAATGAAACAAAGACAACAACAAACAGTGAAAGTACACGATGTTGACGGCTTTCTATAGTTTCACCTTGATATGTCTAAGTTCGGGTTTTTTAAAAAACAATTCTACTTGCAATCACTAGTCTTCATAAATCTGTAATTTGGTACCTCAGCTGCTATGGAAAACCTCAGCCGTTAACTTCAAATTTCACCTTTGCTCACTTCCTTTCTCATCTCTTTCTGTGACTCTAATTAAACTTAGATGTTCTCCATTCTCTCTCTGTGGTTTCTATTTATCTTCCCGCATACATTTTTCTCTGTCTTCCCGTTTGTTTTCTTTTCCGCTTCCTCCAATCTTCTCTTAAACCCATCCACTGAGGGTTTTTGCTTTAAACTCAAATACATACTATTCCTCATTCACTGAGTTTTTCATTTCATTACAGTTATGTTTATTTCTAGAAGTTTTATTTCATTCCTTTTCAAATTTGCTACGTCACATTTCAGTTTCCTTTGCAGATACCTCCAAGCTTATCTTTTATTTCTTAAAACACAGCTTTTTTTAAAAAATTACTTTATTGTTTTTCAATTATAGTTGTCTGCATTTTCTCCCTCCCCTCCCCCCACCCCATCCAAACCCACTTCCCTCCCTTGCTCCCACCCTCCCCTTTGGTTTTATCCATGTGTCCTTTATAGTAGTTCCTGAAAACCCTTCTCCCCATAGTCCCCTCCTCCTTCCCCTCTGGCTATTGTTAGATTGTTCTTAATTTCAATGTCTCTGGTTATGTTTTTCTTGCTTTTTTGTTTTGTTGATTATGTTCCAGTTAAAGGCACAATCATATAGTATTTGTCCCTCACCGCCTGGCTTACTTCACTTAGCATAATGCTCTCCAGTTCCATCCATGCTGTCACAAAGGATATAAGCTCCTTCTTTCTCTCTGCTGCGTAGAATTCCATTGTGTAAATGTACCATAGTTTCTTATAGATGGTGATAATTCCAGTATCTGATGACATTTATAAAAGGCTGTTTCTGTAGTTTGTGGTTGCTGATGCTTCTTGTCCTTGAACTATGGTTTCCTTGAGTGCTGGCCACTGAATAATTTGATGCCTAGGTTGTAGAAAATTTTCCTTTTCAAAGAATGTCCATTTGATCTTGCCTGATACCTGAAAGTACTACCAGCCCTTAAGCCCATTCCAAACTTGAGATTCCACGGGTGCCCAGTCCGGGTGAATCTGGGCTGCAATTCCAGCCACAGCTGGAACGTCTCAGGTCTGCGCTCACCCTGATGGTGTACAGGCACTTGGAGCCCCAGCTTCACGGGAGGAGTCTGGGGTCCATCTGTGTCCCCGTAACTGCCGGTCAATCCTGCAGTGTTGCCTGGGTTCTCCATTCCAGTGTTAACCTGGTAACGCCTGTCAGCTCTGAGATGCTTTAAAAAGAAGGGTTTGGGTTGTTTTGTGTGTGTGTGTTTTTATGCAACTATTTCTGGTTGTTTCAGTGGGAAGGTGTGTGTCTGAATAACAGCCCACCATTACTATTACAAGAAAGTTCCTAGAACTTTCTTTTTTGTATTTGAGAACCATTTTTCATGTGGCAGTGTAGAGTACAGTTAGGGAGCAGTGACAGGGGCGAGGTCAGGAGAGGGAGCACGAGGGAGCTGTACAGGAAACACGACAGGGAAACAGGAAGCTACGAGGATAGTGCCCAATGCTACATCAAGGAAGAAGCACAAGAGATGGAGAGAAGAGGCAGGTATTCTCACATTTATTTTTCTCAACAACCCCGCGAGGGAAGTATTATTATTCTGATTTTTAGAGACTAGCAATCAGCAGTTGGAAGTGGTAAAGGAACTCATCCCAGGGTTCATCCAGGGATATGGTTAGTAGAGGGCAGTCATAACGCAGTGTGACTCCAAATCCAAACTCTTCCCGCCATGACAGGATGAGATCCAGAGGGAAGACAGGTGCACGTCGGGGGGTTCCAGTGAGGACGGGAGTGTTGCTGACAATTTTATAATTCAGTAGTAGGCAGACATTGAAGGATTTTAAATTTCAGAAGATGCCAATGACAAATAGCTCTTATATAGTTTCACTGTGTGCACCCATAGAGATGACAGAGTAAGTTACAATAAAAGCATAAGCTTCAGAGTCACAAGACCTAAATTCAAAATTATGTGGCTTTGAACTAGTTACTCCTTCCCTTTGAACTTCCTCCTTTGTGAATCAAGCACAGTTTACGTGAGTCCCGTTTGCCTGCAGGGCTCTGGCACAAAGGGCGCGACCAAAGCCGTTAGATGTTCCCAGTGCTGTTATTGGCTCTCGCAGCAAACTTTGAGTGAGTCCAACCCCGTTACCCTCAGCACGACTACACAGGACTGGTGTATAGAACAATGGCTACATTACATAATGGGCCACACTTCATCATTTGTAAAATGTAACCTATTTACACGGTTAACGGGCAGATCAAATAAAATTAATGTATGTAAAGCGCTATAGCGGCTAAAAGGCTGCAAGCACTCGGTAACTGCTACGTAACGCACATACTTGAGTTGTGCACACCTTTCTGTGTGGCTGGAACATTCTGCCTGAAGTAAGAAGAGGCAAGAAATGGCACTACCTGGATCGGCAGAAACCAGGTCAACACACAAAGTCTGGGTCTGTCCCGAAGGCAATGGAGACGTACAGAAGAAAGCAGGCAGGAGACTAACACAATTTATGCCGTAAGAAGCTCGTGCTGGTTGTTGTATGGGGAACAGATTTAGGAGAAGTGAGACTGGAAGCACAAAGGCCAATTAGCAGTAGCAATAAACCAGACCAGCAGCAAAACAGATATGATTGTTTAGATGCTAGAGGAGAACCGGAGGTGGCGGAGGTTATACAGGGTACAATAAGCAATGGGAAAAACTGCCTCATTTCCTCATAACTGAAATTCTCAGAGTATGTTCCCTGACCAGCAGCATCATCACCTAGGAATCGGGAGGGGATATAAGCTGAGTTGGGACTTAGTGAGTGTGAGGTGTTGGAGACAGAAATGAAGGCGTCATCTGTGTACAAAGGGCAGATGAGTAAGTGAACCGGCCCCTCAGAGATGGTTCGGAATTAGAAAGGCAGCAAACCTAGGACAGAACCGTAAGGAATACCAACATTTAAGAAAGCACAAGTTGAAAAGTCTGCAAGGAAACTGAGGCATGGTCAGAAAGGTAGGAGAAAAATTAGGCTAATGTGGGGTCAGAGAAGCAAAGAAAAGCAAGTGATTCAATAGGAAAAGCATGGTCAGCAGTGTGGCCTTAGTGACAAGTTAACAGGTGACCCTACTGAGACTGATTTTGAAGAAAGAAATGAAGTGAAGTCAGAATGACGGTGCGTGGGGAACTGAGTGGGAGGAGGACTGCAGAGAAGAGGGCGTGAACTAGGCTCCGGAAGTCTGGCTGTGAAGGAGTGGAATAATACAGGGTGGTAGCTCTAGAGGGAGAGAGACAAGATTTCTATTATTTTATTTTTTTAAGATAAGGGAGGCTTGGACTTGGTTCAGTGCTGATGGGAAGGTACGGTCAAAGAGGGCACAATTAGGAAAGGGAGAGGTCTCTGGGCAGGAAGGGGTGGGATCCAGAACCCTGGGGAAAGGATTAACTTCAGAAGAACAGAAAGAGGCCAACTTCATTGTATCAAAGTAAATGGAGGAGGGGACAAGTCTAGACATAAGCCATTTGGAAGTCTGGTGGCTGAAAGCTGAGGGGGCACAAGGAGGCAGCTGCCGTTTTCTCTGAAACATGGAAGCCAAACTCGGCTGTCAGAAAGTGCTAGGGGAGGCGGAGGGTACGCACTACAATCAGAACTGGGTTCCGCGATTCCAGGTGAGCATCAAATGCAAATAGCAATTCAAAACAGCAGCTGAACATGCCAAGCACAGTTACGTGATTTACATACAGTACTCCATTTAATATTCTCCAATAATCCAAAAAGGGAGGCAGGTAGTATCATGCCAATTTTAGAGATAAGGGAAATGAGGGTCACAAAGGTCAAACAGCATGCTTGCCTATGGTTACCAGCTAGAAAATGACAAGGACAGGATTCAAACCAGAATCTCATGAATGCCAACACCTCATCCTCTTCCCATGATGCCACTCAACCTTGAAGATGTGAACAGGATGAATGGACATGAGAATGGAAAAGAAAACACGATTTTAGAAAGACCTGCCTGATGAGTGATGAGGGCGCTTTGCACTGATTCCCATTCCCAGCTGTTAACTGTATTAAGTACATCATCAACACCCTCCTGCTTCTCTCGGAGCACTCTCTGCTCCAAATCTTTCTCTTGCCCAGGAGAAACCACTTTTAAATTTCTCTCCACTAAAACTTTAATTGGCTTTTAGCCTCATGGCTCCCAAAAGACCCAAAATGTAGGCACACACACTTGCATGCTCCCATCTCTAGCTTTAACTTACTGATTCTGCAGCTTTCCCAACAAATGAATGATTCCTCCAATTTAAGGTGACCTCCACGAGTTTTACTTAGAAAAGGCCAAGTATCACACCTTACAACACCAGAAACAGTGTTTATTAAAATCAAACTGGTGTTGCCTTATCTGCCTTCTAAGAACTAGCTATTCATCAAAACTACAAAAAGTGAAAAAGGCGCTAAGCTACCGCAGAGTTAAGAACGGCCTCAAAGCTTGGGAAGCTAGGCTAGAAGGGTTCCGCTGTGTTTTGAGCCTGCAATCCCCCATATATCAAACATGCATTATATCTCTCCTATACTCCAAGACTCTTACAGCACACGCGATACTTCATCCTACCGAACATCAACAGGGATCATGAGATCCAGCCCGTTGCCTGGGTAAAAGGAAAAAAAATGAAAACATCACTTCTGCAAGAGCCGGTCCTCTTTACCAATGCATTTGCTGCCACCTAATAACGGCAGGACCACAAAGTGATCGTGACCAGACAAAAAAACAAAAAGAGTTTAAAGAAGTTGATTTTTATTGACTGAATCACTTCTGAGGTCCACAGGCCCCCTAGGAAACAGAACAATGCACTGATCCAAAACAGCTAATGTTTGAAGCATCTTTGATGGAAAATTGCTTTTCCTTAATAAGGTAACAAGTCTGGCTCTACATGCAAATCAGACGAAGGCAAATCACTCCACCCAGGTTACACAGACATGGATGAGTCACTGCTTTTGATGCCAAATTGGCAAATCTGAAGGTTTTATAATGGATCTTTTGTGGCTACGGTGGAGAAAAAGAACTCAGGTGTTAATCAGGAAATCAGGAGAGTGACTAGATTTGCCCTTCTTTAATTTCAAAAAAGGAAAGGAAGGGAAGTCTTTTGCACAATATTTGTAAATATAAAACTCTGTTCTGGAAGTTGCAAGTGGATGGCAGATAAGCAAAAAGTTATATGAGGAAAATAAAAAAACATTCAACTATAGCATCAGTCATAGGATATAAAGTGGAAAAAAAGTACCTATGAAGAGCCACAGAAAGGACAGATCACACTTTTAGTTGGAAGAAGTTAGTAAAGGCTTGTGGGGAAAACATCTTGGGGTGAGCAGACTCTAAGATGGCCCTAAATGATGCCCACACTTCCAAGTCCTCACACCCTTGTATAATCGCCTCCCTTCAAGTGTGAAAAGGACTTGCATCTTGCTTCTAATCAACTGACTATGGAAAAGATGATGGGATGTCATTCCCAGGATAGCAGATGCTGTCCTTTGCTAGATCTGACGAAGCTGGCTGCCACAGAGGGTGGCCCAGGCAGCAAGGAGTGGAAGGGCCTCGGCCCCACAGCCAGCAAGGAAGCGAGGTCCTCCATTCAAAAGCCCATAATTAGGTCTGGCCTGCAACCACATAATCTTAGAAGCAGATCCTTCCCAAGTCAAACCCTCTGATGAACGACACTTTGTTTGCAGCCTTGTGAGAAACCCTCAAGCAGAGAACCTAGTTGACCGGGACTAAAGGGAAACTTTGTTTCCTTCCTCTGCTCACACTGACAAATAAGAGTAATGTTTCTCCCTATGGGTTTTCCACACCAAGGAATTCTCCCATTCTCTTCAGGCACCGCCCGGGTGTCCTACAATTAACTCAGTTCTGACACTAAATCCTCAGGGTCAGCACAGCCAGGCAGGTGAAGGGCTCAGTCCCACAGCCCTGCGCCCCCCTTCAGACACCAAATGCAAGTAATGGCTCTCTAGGTCACCCAGACTTCTGTCTGAGCTGGCTATAAATTGGGATGGGGTTCCTATGACCTCCTCAGATTCAATAATTCTGCAACAGCTCACAGAACTCAGCCAACACATAACTTACATTTACTGATTTTACCAAGAACATGATAAAAGACAGATGAAAAGCTAGATAAAGAAATACACAGGTTGAGGTCTTCAAGGATCCTGAGCACAGGAGCTTCTGTCCCTGTGGGCAGAGGTGTGCCACCCTCCCAGCGCATGGATGAATCAGCCAACCCACAAGCTCTCCAATCCCCAGAGCTCCGAGATTTTTATGAAATCATATAGGCGTGACCAATGTCATCACGTAGCCATGACCAGTTACTGACTCCATCTCCAGCCCTTCTCCCCTCGCCGGAAAATGGAGGGTGAGGCTGAGAATTTCCAGCTTCTAATCATGGCTTGGTCTTTCAGGTGACCAGCCTCCATCCTGAGGCCATCCAGGAGTCCACCACGAGTTGCCTCATAGAACAACAGATACACCTATCACTCAGGAAACAACAAGGGTTTTAGGAGCTCTATGTCAGGAACCAGGGTCAAAGACCAAATGTCAGAACGAAAGATGCTCCTAGCACTCCTATCACTCAGGAAATTACAAGGTTTCAAGAGTTCTGTGTCAGGAACTGGAGGCAGAAGCCAAATAAATACATATTTCTTATTATGTTACACTAACGCAGCACAGACAATGCAGAATAACAAATGAGTTGTTTTAAACCACTACATCTGTGGCACAGCCATAGATAATTAATGCACATGCAAAAAGACAGTTGGCATTTTAAGACTGGAGGAATTTTCACAGGAGGAGATGAGAAATTAGGCAGCACTCATGGCAGGGAGGAGGAGGCACAGAGGCACAAAAGCAGAAGAGGGGAGAGAGTGCTTAGGAACAATACAAAGTCTGGTGTGACTGGACCCCAGGTCTGAATGGGCAGATGCAGGCACACAGGCTGGAGAGGCAGGCAGGAGAGCCCGGCGGGCAGGGGCAGCCAAGGAGAGCTGTGAGAGCTCCTCACTGACGTCATGTGGTCTGAGAGCCTCTGTAGGAAGATTCACTTGACACTTGTTGCGTCAGGAGACGAGCTTCAAAAAATTATTTGGAAACTGCCCATAGTGGAATGCCATGCTTTCTCCTTTTTAAGATACTTTCCCTTCCATTACCTCATTTGATTTATGCAAGAGCCTATGAAGAAGCCAAGGTAAGTATTATAAAGGGTTTTTTGTTTTTGTTTTTGTTTTTACAAATAAGGAATATGAAGCACTAAGAGTCAAGAATGACTGGCAAAAGCTCTTGTCCAGTACTTTTTTCCTACTAAGAGTGCTGCTGCGTTTTGTTGGATCCCCTTTCCTGGTAGCGATTCAAACAGGGCCAGCCAGACAGGTCTGGATCCTGGCCCGCAGATTCGTACCTGGAACAGTAGGCGCAGTGAGGCTGGGGTGGACTGCAGAGTCAAGAGTGTAGCAGTCTTGACTGCAGAAGCTGGTATCAAAGGGACTTTGAAATATGAAGGGTGGAAATGAGGGTTAGAGCCCAAGTCAAGCCTATCAAGTTCATATTCAATTGCAGCTTCTGGCTCAAACAAATGAGTCAAAGCTGCAGGGAATGGCCAAAAGGGGGCGAGCTAACAGGGAGCAGAGATGGGAGACTCCACGGTGTAGCTGAGCTTTCTCTCAGGGAGCTAGTAAAAGGGTCTGCAGGGGCGGGAGAGGCTGCTTCCATTTAAAGGATATGGATAACCCAATCGTTTCTTAGGGTTTTTTTTTTTGTTGTTGTTGTTGTTGTTTTTTAACTAATATCGGAAAAACAGGGTCAATTTTCTACTGTAAAATGTTGACTAAGATTTACCCTTAATGACGGGCATTCTATACCCAGAGCAGGACAGCTGTCAGCTCCCTGCCCCCATCCAGAGTCATACAACCCAGGTTTTGTTTGTTTTTGTTTTCCCCACAGGCTGTTGGAATCTGCAACATTACTCTATTTGTCGGCAACGACTTCCTCTTACATGTTTCTGCATGACCTGAAAACCTAGTTCTTTGGGGAGAATGGGAGTTATTTAAAGTGATTCAAAGGGAAAATCAACATTATTAAGATGAATCTATAGGCATGTAATTCTGTAGAGTGGCAACGAAAGGGTCTCTAACAAAGCAAGAAAAAAAATACATGAACCCTTAAGGAAGCTGGTTAAACACTTAAAATTATTTTTTTTAAGGCTTCATTACTCAACTGAAGAAACCTGGCATGTGCTGACTGAAGGGATGAATCGGGAAGATCCGCCTGGCAGGGCCTTTCCTTCCGGCTGTCTGAAGACTTGAAAACTAACTTCACAGGCCGAGGTGCTCGGAGGCCCCGGCAGAGGCAGATGGGAGGAAGACATGCACCATCCCCATCTACAGTCGATTCTGTTCGCCAGCTCAGCGAAAACCAAACTGAACTCTCCTCCTTCAATCTGTCCTTCCAAAACAATGTGTAAATGCAAAAGAGAGAGAAGCCTTCCTTAACAAAGGTTCATTTGAAATAACTGTGAGAATTAGCCTCTTTAAATGAAAATAGTCTTAATCACTGGGTACCCCTGAAAGAGAGGCATTCCTTCTTACACTACACACCCTCTGTTAGCTCTTGTACGACACTCTCAAAATCTTCATCAGAGTGACTTCCCAACGTCGGCCCTTCTCCTGGAGTCTTCCGTATCTACCAGCTTGTGTCTTGGTTTTATGGGACAATGACTACTTCATGTAATTCCAACCATGGGCCATGTACTTGATAACCTCCTTGATTTCCCATAGCTTCACTTGATAATGTTCAGATCTGTAACTCTCACCGTCAGCCCTCTGAGTCTACACCTCTATCTCCAATTGCCTACCGGATGTCATGACTTCAACGTTCCCTGTGTAACTCAAATCCAACATATCATCAGAACCCAAATTTGTGGTCCTTCTTACTCCTGGTCTTCTTTTTCTCATTTAAGAATGTCAACACCTGCCCTGATCAGTGAGACTGAACACCGTCTGCAAACTGAAAGGTTGCTGGATTGATTCCCAGTCAGGGTACATGCCTGGGTTGCCGGCCAATTCCCCAATTGGGGGCGTGCAAGAGGCAACCGTTCAATGTTTCTCTCTCATATCAATGTTTGTCTCCCTCTCTCTCTCCTTCCCTTCACCTCTCTCTAAAAATAAATAAATAAAAGCTTTCAAAAAAAAAAAAAAAAGGAATGTCATCATCTATGTAGTTGCTAACCTAGACACCAAGCTCTTCTCATTCTTGAATGTTCCTCTGCCTTAGTCCCATATGAGATCCACCATTGACCTCTGTCAATTCTAGGTCTGACAGCTTTCGACCCTAGCTAGCCTTCTTGCATTCCAGCGGCCACTGCTCGCAGTCAGGGCTTCGAGCACTTCCAGTCTTGCCTGGTTCTATGCCATGTCCTAATTTCCCCCTTCTTTCTTTTTTTCAATGTAGTTTATTGATTATGCTATTACGTTGTCCCAATTTTTCCTCCATTGCTCCCCTCCACCTAGACCTCCCATTCCCTCCAGTAATCCCCCTCTTAGTTCCTGTCCACGGGCCATGCATATAAGTTCTCTGGCTTCTCCATTTCCTATACTGTTCTTAACATCCCCCTGCCTATTTTGTACCTATCAACTTGTACCTCTTAATCCCTGTGCCTTTCTCCTATTCTCCCCCTTCTCCCTCCCAACTAATAACCCTCCGAATGATCTCCATATCAATGTCTCTTTTTTTTAAATTTTTTAAAATTACTTTATTGTCCTTCAATGTCTCTGTTTCTGTTCTGCTCTGTTTGTTTTTTAGATTCCATTGTTGAGGGTTATGAATTTATTGCCATTTTAATGTTCATAGTTTTGATCTTCTTTTTCTTAAATAAGTCCCTTTAACATTTCATAGAACAATGGCTTGGTAATGATGAACTCCTTTAGCTTTTCCTTGTCTGGGAAGCACTTTATCTGCCTTTCCATTCTAAATGATAGCTTCGCTGGATACGGTATTCTAGGCTGTAGGTCCTTGCTTTTCATCAATTTGAATACTTCTTGCCAGTCCCTTCTAGTCTGCAAAGTTTCTTTTGAGAACTCAGCTGACAGTCTGATGGGAACACCTTTATAGGTAACTCTCTGCTTTTCTCTTGCTGCTTTTAAGATTCTCTCTTTATCTTTAACCTTTGGCATTTTAATTACGATGTGTCTTGGTATACTCCTCTTTGGGTCTAACTTGTTGGGGACTCTCTGTGCTTCCTGGATTTGTATGTCTATTTCCTTCACCAAATTAGGGAAGTTTTCTTTCATTATTGTTTCAAATAAGTTTTCAATTTCTTACTCTTCCTCTTCTCCTTCCAGCACCTTTATGACTTGAATGTTGGTACAGTTGAAGTTGTTCCAGAGGATCCTTAGCCTATCCTTGTTTTTTTGGATTCATTTTTCTTCTTGCTGTTCTGATTGAATGTTTTTTTTCCCTTATGTTCCAAATCATCGATTTGATTCTCAGCTTCATCCACTCCACTGTTGATTCTCTATAAATTTTTCTGTATTTCACTTCATGTAACCTTCATTTCTGCCTAGATCTTTTTTATGCTGTTGAAGTACCCAATGAGTTCCTTGAGCATCCTAATAACCAGTGTTTTGAACTCTGCTTCTGATTGATTGCTTATCTCCATTTTGTTTAGTTCTTTTTCTGGAGTTTTGTTCTGTTCTTTCATTTGGGCCATATTTCTTTGGAGAAATCTTCTCATTTTGGCAGCCTCCCTGTGTTTGTTTCCATGTATTAGGTAGAGCTGCTTTGACTTCTTGTCTTAGTAGCATGGCCTATTGTAGAAAAGTACACCCCGTAATTTGGATGGGGCAGGACCTTAGGTAATCACCAGAGCAGGTCAACCCATGTGAACCAGGTTAATAGAATCTCAGACACAGTGTTACCACTCAGTGTAGGGGAGGGCTTTGTGTGGGGGAGGGCTCAGAAAAGAGACAAGGGCCACTGCCTGGCCTCTGGAGTTTTGTCCAGGAGGAGGCTGTCCCCCAGCACTCAACCTAATGCAAGATACTTCGGTTTCTCCCCACATGCCATTGGTGCCCTTCTAGCTGCTGTCTTGGTACTGGAGCCCAGAGGGAGTGAGTCTGTATAAGTCCTAAGTCCATTGTGGGCCCTTTAAGAGGAGACACCTAAGAATCCCACAGTTTCTTCCATTGTTACAACCCCCATTGGTTTTACAGCCAGAAGTTATGGGGACTTATCTTCCTGGCACTGGAACCCTGGGCTGAGTGGCCTATGTGGGGCTAGGATCCCTCACTCCCAAGGTACCCCTCTGGATTTTCATCCACCCACACATAGGTCTGGAACTACCTGTGCATGTCTCCATGTCTCCGCATATCTGCCCCCACTATCTGTCTGGATGAATATGACTTCTTTAGTTCTTCAATTGTCACACTACCATACAGCTCAATTTTCCAACAATTCTGGGCGATAGTTGTTTTGTAATCTAGTTGTAATTTTTGCCGTGGTTGTGTGAGGAAGTGAGTCATGTTTACCTGCATTTCCACCTTGACCAGAAGCTGCCCCTTCTTTCTAGTAATCAGTCTCCTTTCCTCAACTGCTTTGGATGGTTTGCGGAGCCAGGGTTCTTAGATGACACAGGTCTCTCAACAAGCAAATAACTGGACAAAATGTCACCAGAGCCTACTTTTCTAGCCTCCTCTCCAATATCCCCACTATTTCCTGCACTATTTCCACTGTATATATTACTCTGTGCCCCTGTTCATACCAAAATTATGAGGTCTGTCCAGAAGGTATCCAGCCATATAATATGAAAAAGAGAGACATTTATTGAAGAAGATACAAGATACAAGAAACACTGTACACAGGACAATGGCACCTCAGTCCCCTTCAAAGTAGGCACATTTGGACCGCACACAGTTCTCCCAATCGCCATCAGCTGCCCCGTCACATTTTCTGAATCTCATCAACAATCTGAACTCTTATCCCTTTCAAAGGAGATTTTAGTTTTAGGAAAAGCCAGATGTCACAGAGCCCCAAATCTGGGCTGTAGAGGGGCTGAGTCACCTGGGTGATTTGATGTTTCACCAAAAAACTCTGCATGAGACATGATGCATGAGCGGGTGCATTGTTGTGATGAAGCTGCCAATCACCAGTTGCCCATAGCTGCAGCCTTCTGAATTATTTGAATAGTTTCCACCAAGGAATGTTCAAGGTTCACACAAAATTTCAGGCAGATTCATTGCTCTATTCACTCGGTCATTTTGAATGTGATGGCCACATAGCACAAATGCTCACTCAACAATGTCTACTGCCCCCACTGACTAGTACAGTGAAGTCGTCATTGTTCATGCATGAGAATTCTCGTCCACTCTTCTTGACTGCCAGGTTATATCTACGTCACACAAACCATTCTCATTATATTAACAATGGCTTGACTTTTTCTGGACAGACCTCTAGTATTTTTCACCCTTCTCCACCTGGCAAACCCTACTCATCCTTCAAGGCCCAGAGAACAAGTTGTCTTTTTTCCTCTCCCTTTTCTCTCCTCCTTCCACCTTCTCCCCCTTCCTCTCTATATGGCCCTTCCCTCCCTCTGCCAATTGGTTCCTCTTCTCTTTGTGCACTGTGTGGTTACTGGCAGCCGCTGTTCCCTAAAGACTGTCTCCAGTCCTCACTCCATGCAACACTTTAGCTTCAGAGTCCTCAAGCTAGGGAGAAAAAAATCTAATGGATTACTGGCCAGTCCATATGTTAATGGTCCTTAGGTCAGGGATCCACTCATGGCCTAAGCAAGACCCAGGGGCAGGGGTAGGTTGTATGTACCACTTCAGTAAAGGCAATTCCCATTGGAGGGAACAAAGGCAGGCAAGACCCAGAACACATGTCTGTTATTATATCTCCTCTTATAAACTAATTCCACCTTGAGGACAAACATCTAGATTTTACTCTTTATTCATCTTTCTTTTTCTAGCAAGAAGCATAATACCTGGCGTGTCGCTCCCTCTGTATTTGCTTGGATACTCTTGAGATGACAGAACATTCAACACAAACTGGCTTATATATCAAAGGTGACTTACTGGGTTATGCAACTGAGAGTTCAGTGGTAAGGCAGACTTCAGGGTTGGCTGAACCAGGGCCCACTTAGGGGCTCAGAATTTTTTCTTGGTTCTCCACTCTCCTATCCACTACATTTAGCAAAATATAAAATAGCTGCCAGTAGCAATTAGGGGTAAGTGTTTCCTTGTTTGTATCCACCAGGAAACTACTTATATCCCAGAACTCCTAGGAGGAGTCAACCTGATTAGATTGCTTAGGTCATGTGACTATGGGAAGAGGAAGTAGTATAAAGCTACAATGGTTCAGTGCTATACAGTAGCCACAAACCATATATAGCTATTTAAAATAAAATTAACTAAAATTAAAAACTCAGTTTCTTAGTCACATTAGCCACATTTCAAGTGTTCAACAGCCGCATGTGGCTACTAGCTATAGCACTGAACCATGCAAATTAGAACATCCCCGCTACTGCACGAAGTCTACTGCCACAGGGTAACCAAGTCTGCCAAGCAACTCGTGTAAGACAGCCAAGACTCGGCTCAGCAGTTGGGGTCAACTTTGCCTACAGCACAGTGAATTGGGGAGGGAACAGGTGTCCAGATGAAAATCTGGGAACATACGGGAAAGTGAAAAGGGGAAATAGAGGTGGTCAATGAACAATGTCCAACGTATTTTTACAAAAAGATATTCAAATGATCTAGCATGATTTGCTCTCAAAAAATAGGACCCACATGTAGAAACTGTCTGTTGTTATTGTAAGTATAAGGTATTTATCTTGTATGAACTCACTAACTTCCTGGAGGACACTGGACAAGCCAAGTAACTTCTCTGAGCCTCAGTTTCCTCGTCTGTAAAACAAAAGGGATGAACTAGATCAGTTGTTTCTGGCCTTTTAATCAGAGTAGATTTTTATAAGTACATTTTAGAAATGAAGTTTCTGCCCAGGATCTCAAACTTCGAAGTATTTTTTATAACCACTGCATTGAAAATTAACTTGTCATCCTGTTGTTTTTTATTTAACCAAAAACATGTAACTGTTAATTAAGAGCTTCTGTTCAGCAAGAAAAGTCAATGTTACAATGGTGAGCTGGCACCGTTTGTATCAAAAGTGAAGTAAGTTTACCCTGCAGTCTTACTGAGAGTATACTTACTATTTTCCTTTAGTGTTATGAAATATTTATAAATCATGTCAAATGCTCCACTGTAAGCCCCTTAGGGTAGACCATCACAGGTCAAGTACACGATCATGTAGGACCTGTGCAGGTCCATGATTTCCATGACAATGTGACTATGAACAGTTATGACCCTGTCACTAGCACAAACTGTCCAGTCTGGAGAGTACCACAGAGGGGAATGAGTGGATGGACTAGGGAGAAAGATTCCAAGGTGGACTGAAATCTAGCGCACAAAAATAAGGAGAAAATGATACTATCACATAAAGATGTTGATCTTCCCTTTCCACTACCAATAAACTCAAGAAAAGTGAATTATTAAGTAATCCAGGGACCACGTATAAAGCTGAAAGTGAAAACAAGCAAGAGAACCCGAACCACACTGAAACGGGCACTATGAGGGCCACGGGGAGGGCGGCTCTGGGGCCCTTCAGGTTGTCGTTCACCTGCACGGAAGGGAAGGGCAGGCACACGCAGTGACCGATGTGCTCGAGTCCTAGGAGCTCCCACTGCCAGGCAGCAGCACAAACAATGCTTACTATTATTCCCTTTTATTTAAATTCCTATTCCAATAATGTTGTGCTAACGCTGCTAGCAAAAAGGCTGACAGATATGTCTATTCCTAGGTGTTTTATTTACGCATTCTATAAAATAAACTACTTGTAATGTTAGAAAAATGTTCTGAAACCCAAGCCCCTAGGCCTGCTGATGTGTCAGAGAGAAACTAGGCAAGTAGGTGGAAGCGACTCCATGACAAAAATGGGAAAAGGAGAAGGTAAAAAAGACAAGCTGGAAAAAGAACTGGGCAAGCGCCAGTTATATTTCAATAATCGACAGATGTAATTATTATTGTTTCAAGATTTCTCAGGGCTTGTCATGATTTTATATGTTAACCATTCTAATAACTATAAATTTAATAATAAAAACTCCTTTTGAAAAGCCCACATCCCTCAAACAGCTAAATATAGACTTACCATACGACCCAGCAATCCTACTCCTAGGTATGTGCCCAAATAAACTGAAAAGAGGTAACTGGATACTTGCACGTCACTGCTCATTCCAGCACTATTCACTATTCGCTACCAAGAGACGGGAACAACACAAGTGGCCATCAACACAAATGGAGAAACACAGTGTGGTATAAACATAGTGGAATATTATTCGGCCATCAAAAGGAATGGCATTCTGATACATGCCACGATACGGATGAACCTTGAGGACATTATATTAAATGAAATAAGCCAGACACAAAAAGGAGACATGTTGTATGATTCTACTTCTATGAAATACTGAGAACAGACAAATTTAGAGAGGAAGTAGATGAGTGGTTTTCAGGGGCGGAGGCAGGTGACATGAAGAGTTACTGCTTCATGGTTTTAGTTTAGGATGATGAGAAAGTTTATAGATAGTAGTAACAGTTACACATCATGAATGTAATTAATGCAACTGAACTGTATAAATAAAAATGGTTGAAATGGCCAAATGGATGATATACATATATTTACCACACACACACAAAGAGTTTCTGTGTATTACAGAGCCTCTGGGTCAGGAGACAGTTAGATAAACCACGCTCACTGCTTTCACGGAGCAGAGCCCAGGGACAGGCAGGCTTCTGTCCTCTGACAGTCTCTTAAAGGGATTCTTAGAAGAGAGGGGTTCTTCAAGGACCTAACCAGAGGCCAATGACTCTTTAAACTACACTCCCAGTCAAACTTCTGTCATTTCCAACTACCTCAGACTTCATATGTCTGAAAGAAGGTTCTTAGTAATAAAGATAAAAGTAGAAATTAGTTACTGACAATAAATAAGGAATAAATATGAAGTTCTACTAAAATTAGATCACTGGCTAATAAAAATCAGAGGAAAATTGAAAAAGGTTATGATCACAGATGCACAAAATATTAAACTGAAAAAATTTGTACAATACTTTTCTAATACATTAGAACATATGGTTCAAATATATGATTTCCTAGAAAATGCAAATTATCAAAATTAACGCAAGAAGAGAAAAAAAATCCCTACAGAAGGCAATAATCATTAGAGAAGGAGAAAGCTGCCAACTAAAGAAAGCCCTAGCCCGTGTTTCAAGTACAAGTTCTTTAAATGCTTGTCATTGAGAATAGTTGATTGTTTTCTAGGCTATTTTAACTGCTCCAAAATGCTGAGAGAGAAAGGCTCCCGAATTCTTCCTCCAAAGTTAATAGAGCCTGATACCAAAACACAACAACGACACCACAATAAAAATAAACCACAGACCAGTCTCACATTTTACATTATAAATGCAAAAGTCATAAATAATTAGCAAACAGAACTGAGTTATGAAACATATTCCATACCATGACCAAACAAGGGTGATGGTCATGTGAGGGACGCAAGAATTATTCAAAGTTATAGGTCAAAATGTGAAGCCAAAGGGAAAAAGAGCATCTTGAAAGAAGTTCCACAGGCACTTGAAAAAATTTCAATATCCACTTCTAATAGAAACTTTTAGTAAAAAAAAGAAAGAGGAAACTTGGTTAACTTGGTCTCAAGCCAACAACCAGCATTGTGCTTGCGGGTTTAATACTAGAAGCATTCCCATTAAAGTCCGGAAGAAAGCAATCACCACTGTTATGTAATACCGTCCTTACAGCGATGGCCAATGGAATGAGGTCATATGAAGCACAAAACTAGAAAGGAAGAGGCAAAAATTATTATTTGCAGATAAAATTATTTTACACCTAGAAAATCAAAATAACCAACTGAAAAATTATTAGAAATAAAAAGAGCACTCATTAAGGTATACAGCTATAACAACCCCAATAACTTTCTGATATATCAACAAAAACCTGTGGGAAAACGCTAGAAAAAAATTCCTTTCAAATTAATAACAAAAAACACAAAATACTCAAGTGTTTGACTAGTAAGAAATGTTCAAGACAATGCTATACATAAACTACCAAACACATGAAGAGGTTCCCAGAGTCTACAGCTCACAGTGTGACTAGGTTTGATAAATGAAGATGTATGTAGACCAGGCTATAGCCAAAACAGCAAAACAGGGCACAGTGCCCCCCACCCCGCCAAAATTCCCACAACTGAGCAAAAGAACTGAGGCAATAGATCCTGGCCTGAGTTATTTTAATTAGCATTCCACAGGAATGGACACAAAACGATCCGGTAACTGTTTAAAACCAAGGACCTGAAGTGCTGAATACCCTAGCAGTAAAGAATACTTAAAACAAGCACTAATGTCCTGTTCAGCATCAACTACCAACTTCAGTAGCTGAAGCCAGTGGTTCTCCAAGTGGGCTTTGAGACCCTGTCAAAGGGCCCATAGGTCAAGACTCTTCATAATAATAATACCAAGACATCATTTCTTCTTTTCACTCTCATTCTCTCACGAGTGTACACCAGGGATAAGCAAACTACACTGGCCAGCAGGGCAGAAACAGCCGCGTCCGCTCATTCGCACACTCGCTACAGCTCTCTGCGGCTACAGTAACAGAAGTGAGTAACCCTGACAGCGCAGCCTCTGTCTCTGCGTGGCGCCCAGTGCCGGGCATATATACTACCCGGTCCTACACGGAACTCCTCTGCTAATCCCTGCTCTGATGACTGACAGAAACAGGGACTTACGTATTCTGGTGTTAAACAGAGTTTCCTAAGATACTAGATTTGAAGTATAAAGAAGTACATTTTAAAGGTTAATTCCATTTTTTCCTCAGTATTTCAGCTATGGTTATATCTACTATTTCTCATTAACTTCATTAACATCCAATAAATCATTACTTTTAAATTTTCCTTAAATGCATACAGAAATACAACTAGAAGTATACTTATTTTGCAGTAACATTTTAAAGGTTTCTTAGTTTTAATTTTAAACATAGAAATATTGGCCGATATAACCTATATATACAAAAGCACTTTGGGGTCTTCAATACTTTTTAAGAGTGTAGAGGTGAATAAACAGCCTCCTATGTGTCTTCAATATCATTATCATAACTAAGAAAATTTCAGTAATTCCAAAACATCATCTAATATACAGGCGAAATTTCAATTTCTCTGATTGTGGTTACCATATTTTTTCCCCAATCCAAGACCTAATCAAAGTTCACACATTCTTTCCGGTTATGTTTCTTCTGGTTCCTCTTCCCCAGAGCAGCTCCCCTTGTTTTCTGCTCGTCCTGACACCGGCTTTATTGGACAGGACAGTCTGGTTGGCTTACAGACCATCTCACACACTGGACCCCCCTTATTGTTTCTCCCGCGAGTCATTTAACTTGTTCAGGTGTGCCCCATATTTCCAATATACAAGAAGTTGGAACTGGAAGCTTGATTCAGGTGGGTCATTTTTGGCATAAATATGTCACAGATCATGCTGTGTAATAATGTGTCCCACCAAAAGGCAAAAAATGTCAGGCTGTCCCACGATTAGTGACGTTTGGTTTGACCACCTGGTTAAAGTAGTGCCCACCAAATGTGTCAACTATAAAAGGATATTTTGCCCAGCATAATTAAGTAGGAAACCAACTGTGGCATGACACTTTGAGTCCATGTGAATGTCTTCATCTCCAACAACTTTTCACCCAAGGTTTTTAGTATCTATGACGATCTCGACAGAATCGGTTACGGCGCTGAGGGTTGGACTGCCGTGAACGTTTAACCTGTGCTCTGTGTATTGCTGTGTCTGAGCAGACACACAGCGTTAACGGTTAACAGGACAAGTCTACGGCTGTTCAGTTCTGGCCACACGGGAGAATCCTTGGGTCTCTGGAGAGTTTTTCAAAAAATATCAGATCAACTAGAATCAGATAGTCTAGGGTGGTATCCAGGCATTGATATTTTTTAAAAACTCTACCAGGGACTCTAAACTTCCCTTATCAACTGTGTAACTTTTCTATGCTTTGGGAATAAAAAGTACAAGTGTCACTGAAAGAGATACTATGAATATTTCTGAAATAGATACTAGGTACATTTAAACATAAAATAATTAAACATATTGAAGATTAATTATAAAGTACTTAGGGCCTAGAACATACTAAATGCTTAATAAATATCAGTGATGTGTGTGAATACATATACACATGTATACAAAAATGGATCTAGCTATATCCTAATATATACATAACAATACAACTTCAAAAGATATCAAGCCACAGTTGAAAAGACTGGAGGAGAATAAAATAAAAGTTTATAAACATGTATTTTTAAATACCCCTTCAGAAACCCACAGATTAAGTACATAAAATAATAAACAGCTTATGAAGAGAACAATAATATAATTATATATTGTATATATATATATATATATACACACACACCCCTCTTTCTTAGCACACAGGGAATATTTAGACATAAAGACCATGTAAAAGAGTATAAAGGAAGCTTCAATAAATTGTAAAGAATTAACAATGTAATAGATCCTGTTATCTGACCATAGTATGAAATAGCAAAAAAATTAGAAATGAAATAGCTATAACAACCAATCTAGTTACATCACAAATCATAAAGAGAATTAAATATTTAAAATTGGCTAATAATAGGCCCGGCTGGTGTGGCTCAGTGGATTGAGCGCGGGTTGGGAACCTGACGGTCCCAGTTCGATTCCCAGTCGGGGCACATGCCTGGGTTGCGGGCCAGGTCCCCAGTGAGGGCCATGTGAGAGGCAACCATACATTGCTCTTTCTCCCTTCCTTCTCCTCTCTCTAAAAATAAATAAATAAATTTTTTAAAAATTGCCTAATAATAAAAATACTGCTAGTCAAAAATCTATGGAATGCAGATAAGAAAGTATTTTGAGGGAAATTTATAACTTTGAAAACATTTATAAAGAAACAAAAAAGGTTAAAAACAATAAGTACTCAACACAAGAAGTTGGAAAGAAGGCAAAAAGGCAAACCCTCAAAATAAGGAACAAAGATAAGGCCAAATATCTATGATATACAGAACAATGTCAACAATAAACAGAGAAAAACAACACAAATAAAAAGTATATTCCTTAAAAAGATTAATAAAATAAATCTTTGGCAAGCAAGAGTTATCAAGAAAAGAGAGAATGTTCAAATAATTAAAATACAGAATGAAAAGTGAGGCAAAAGTACAAACACAAGAGCACTTTATAATAATTAAAGACTATTGAAGAGTATTAGGAATATCTATATGCTAATAAATTTAAGTGGATATATTTCCATTAAGCTATGCCAAAACTGGCACGAAAAGAGAGAACTTGAACAGATTAATTAGTATGAAAGAGATTAAAAAAGCAAACATCTTGCTTCCTGAAAAACACCAGGTACAGGCAAATTCACAATGAGTTCTACCAAATTTTGAGGAACAGTTAATTCCTGTCTTATACAAGCTGTTCTGGAAAAATAGGAAAGAGTCAAAAATTGATCAGGACAGTTCATGAAACTAATATAATCTTGATTGAAAAAATCAAGTAATGCCAAGAAAATTACAAGACATTTAACATGACACAAAAGTCCTACACTAAATATTACCTAAGTAAATCCAATAATGTGTTTTAAAAATAATAATATATCAGGATTAAGTAGTTTTATCCTAGGAATTCAAGGATGGTTCAACATCAGAAACAGATTTAGAGATGAGAAACCAGATGCTAATCTCAATCAACAAAGAATCAGCATCATAAAGTTCAGCAAAAGGCAAAACTGTGGAATTAATTTAAAAAATTACATGGGAGAATATCTATGTGAGCTAGGAACAAGAAAAAACTTAAAAACCAGACTTCTGGGTAAGATGGTGGTGTAGGCAGACATGGCTCATCTCTGCACAACCACATCAAAATTACAACCAACATATAGAACCACCACCACTCAGAACCATCAGAAATCGAGTTGAATGGAAGTCTGACAACTATAGAAACCATATCCATTGAGACTGGTAGGAGGGGCACAGATGCAGAACAGGCTCATCCCTCACCCAAATGGGGTAGATAAAAATTTGGGAGGGATATCTCTCGGGAGCGAGGCATCCCAGCTCCACACAAGGCCCGCCAGCCCTGGGTTCCAGTGCCAGGAAGCTAAGTCCTCACAATTTCTGGCTGCAAAAATCAGCGAGGATTGAGTCAGTGGAAGGAACTTCTAGGGCCCCAAGCAGTTCCTCTTAAAGAACCCACACATGGACTCACCTGTTCAGACTCACTCCCCCTGAGTTCCAGCACCGGGGTAGCAGCTTGAAAGGCACCAGTGGCATACAGGGAGAAACTGAAGTGTCTGGCATCAAGGCAAGCCAACAAGCTGGTGCCATATCTAAGACTCCATAAACCTGGCTAACACTGTCTGACCCACCGTGGAGATCCCCAAAGACTCTGCCCCACCCATCTTAGAGGCCCACCCAAGCTGCTTTTCCATAGGAATGGCTGGTGCTGGCTCATGCTTCACAACTTTCAACAGCTGGCCACAGTGAGCCCCAGGCCTAGCACTGGCAGCAGCCAGCCTAGGTTAACAGCTTGGCTTCATCTGGGAATGTCCCAGACCAGCACAAGTAGCAGCTATCTCAGATTGCTTTGTAACTCAGGCATGGTGGCCCCAGACGAAAAAAAGGTGGGAGCAGACCTTGGCCTGCACCACCAGAAAAACCCCAGGGCCAGTGCACCCAGGGGACAGCTACAGACCACATCAGAGATCCACCACCCTGCCCTGCACAGCTGATCCACCAGAGGGTGGAGATTGGTGGTCAGGGGTCACGGCCAGTCCTTGCAGCTGACTGGCCTGGGTTAATCCCTCCCACTGATCTGCCAACAGCAACCAACCCTCAACTACAAGAGGAGCGTGTTCTCAGCCCACACAGAAGGTGCACCTTCTCTGCCTGACTCACACCTGATATGACTATACTTTCCACTTGGTTGAAAAGACAGAGAAGCAAAAATTCCTACTGTATCTTTCTAATATCAGTCTAGACAACGATTTACATTTTTTATGAGATTTTAAAATATTGGCACAAAATGCTGTCCAAAAATTGTGTATGATGGAAAATTGCTATACATTTAATTTTTAATATAATTTCTGAAGCAAACATGACTGACTGCGTTCCAGTTATACTAATCATCATATACATAGTGGAGAGCTGGGAAACAAAGGATAGAAAAGATCTGATCTCAGAAAGAAAATAAAGAAACTTATCTTCGAGAAAGAAGAGAGATTCCTGACAGTTAAAAGAAAGGGTTCTTGGGATTTCAGTAACCCTGAAGTATCACAGGAGGATAATCACATGGGTCTTTTTTCTTAGCCAAAGGGAAATAGTTACTTTTTAGCCAAAGAATGAGAACTAAGCCGAGGCACTGAACGGCGAGGCACTGAACGGCAAGGCACTGAAGGGAGGTGAATGTTGAGTGAGCGAAAGAGCTCTGCCCGGCTCCTGAGGTCAGCAGTAGACCCATTCGAGCCTCGGAAGGGCTCAAGGGCTCCATGTGGACTGTCCCTTCAGAAAAGAGCTGAATGAAGGTGGCCAGGAGACAGAAAAGAAGAGTGAAAGGATCACCAACTCCACATTCAAACCCATGTTCAGTCATCACGGTACGGGGAGAGGCTTGTCTCCAGACCAGAAAACTAAACGAGATCTCTGGCAGACACTACCAGGAAGACAAGAGGAAATGTACATCATAACCTGATTAGGTCATGGTCACCAAGATTCAGAGGCCAAGTTCTTAAAACTCCGATGATGAAAAACACGGAGAACGAACATGGCCCAGCTGTATCACTTGGCCATAACTACGTCTGTTCTTTGGAGTGTGCAAACCAGGCCACCATTACCCATGCATTTGATACCAAAGAAAATTTACCAGGCTTGTCCGAGTCTCTACACAGATGGTGGATTTCCATGCTGACAAAAACAGTACTGCCTCATAAGCAGAAAAGCTCGGCCTCGGGAGGCTGTGGGACTGGACCTGCCAAAGGGGCCCAGGTCTTTGGCCCACTGTCTCTCAGGGACTAAGGATGATGCAGATCCTGTAGTCTTCCTAGAAGACATTATTGTGTAGGTCTGAGATGCCCACAAACTTTTCTCAGTGCAATGATAGGCACTTGCTGCAGACAGCTGGAGCAACTACTTAACAGAGAAACTGGTAGTTACCTTAAAGATATAAATGTTTCCTGGGCAAACAGGGATAGATAATGGATATGCATGCACTATGTCACAGTTGCTTTGGGTATAGAAGCATGATATTAAAACAAAAGTAAACAAATAAAAAGCACTCTTTTGAACGCAAGTGTGAAATAGGATGAATAATCCATTTGCAGTTACGACACAAAGGAAAGAACCTTTCTAGAAGTCTAAGGAAAAGTTTACGATGTTCTTAAGGTTATGGTTTGTTTCAATAACAAATTTCAAAACCTTAAATGGTGCAAAAAGTACTAACATCTTAACTATAACCAGATTTCATATTATCTGGACAAGAGAAGCTGGTTAAAATATCCTTAAAAACACCGTGATTTTTTAAAAAGCAAATTGCAATTTTCCTAAATATCAAGAGGGCAAGAAATGAGAAACAGCCATGTGGTTTCACAAACTCCCTATTTAGAGACTAGCAGGAAAGAGAAATTTGTACCAGATACTGAGGGAAAGATTAAGGCTGTCCCCTCAGTCAGGGCCAGTAAGGAAGCAATATAAATAAGAGTGGGATAGGAAGACTGTAAAAAGAATAAAGAAAACACAAGCATTCAGTGGACTTGTAAAGCACTCAGCGGTATTTATTTGTGAGAGAGGAGGGGAATTATAATAGAGGACAAACCAAAAGCATATTTCCAAAGACAAAGTGCAAAGTGAATTATTAGTGTGCACCCTGGGCACCAACTTGCCATCACTTCCATCCAGCAATACTTCCTTGCCCTTATTTTGGTACCAACCACTAATGAGAAATCAAGGCATCTTATCCCTTCACCTTGGAGCCCAGGGGAAAAAGAGCTGCTGAGGCCTGCCAAGTCCAATCAACAGGACTCCATTTCCACAAAGAAGTTTTGGGCCAAATACTCAGTAAGTTTTAAAGTGCTCCTTTGCCTGACTTCGGACTGCAAGTATCTCTCTCCCTTGGTGATCTTAATGATGAAGAATTTGGCTAGTTAGGGTCCTGGTTATTTCCCCCTCTTCTCATAGAAAAACATGACTCACAGTACCGACGCCATTATGATAATACACACGGACTCTCAGAAGAGGGTCACAGTATCCAACTGCTTTTAAAGGAAGAAAAAAGAAACAACAGAAGAATGAAATTTCAAAGAGTAACAGCCAAATGGAATTGGCTGGGCCCTGAACAGTGAAACCACTAGTTCTGGAGGCAGGCATAAAACAAAAAGAACCTGAGTGCCCTGAGGTTGCTGCATCTGGGGGTTGGGGCGGGGCTGGGGAGCAGGGAGAAAGTAGCAGCCTCTTCCTTGAAAAGGATTTCTAAGTTAGAGAGTCCTTCAGAATGAGTACTGTCACACCTCGGTACTCGGTGGCTTCAGAACTCATCAAACCCTGTACTCTCTGCATTTTGACGAGAAAAATGTTTCAGTACCTGATGCTTGATCAGGACTCATCACACTTGCTAGAACTCATATGAGCCACTATGCCGCCCTGCAAGAGAAAATGCTTCATCGTTCAGGACTCGTGGGTTTAGGCACTCATCACGAGTTCCGGAAAGAATTAACGATGAGGCTACTACCTAGTCAGCAGTGGGGCAGCAGCCTGCTTCCTATGCAGTCATCTCCTGACATCACCTCCAGCTCCATTCAGGGTGTCGGTGAGGTGTGCTCACCAGCCCCATCACAGGGTGTCTGCTGAATATTCTCCTTTAGGAATCTTCTGGCATTTCTTCTAGCCTTTAATGAAGACTGTGCCAGAAATGTCTTCCTGATAAAAAACTAATAGTCTAGTCAGCCTAGCCAAGTCAATCTTTTCCATTTCATAATGTACATTAAACTCAGTTTGGCTTAAAAATATACTCCCTGCATTTAAAATCTCTTAGAGATCTATATACTGAAATATTCCAGTTTTCATTGCTACCTGCTGTTCCATTTCCCAGAGTGTGGTCAGGCAGAGCCCTTGCTCCAGCTCCTTACCACGTGTTTGCAATTGCTGTCCTCTGCATTCAGACGACACATGGCTTAGATTTTGATCAGAGAAAATCAGATTTTGATCAGAGAAAACCGTTTTCTAAGGTTTAAAATGTTTCGAAAACACTTTGTAACGTCAAAGTGATTGAAAAAAGGGTCACATATTAAACCGGGCTCAGGGGAGGCCCAATGACAGGCAGTAACGCCCCAGAGGCCACAGTGAGCCCACAGGCAGTCTAAGCAGAACTCTCCTACCCACCAGCGAGCCTCGGGGCGTCCCAGGCCTGCCGCTTCCTTGCCAAAGATCGATCTTTAACTTTGAAACTGCCTTACTGTCCCTGTGCATCTAAGATAAAATACCTTTGAAATGTCAGAGTCATCTGCTCTTCCAGACCCCAGAAGCCTTCACTGTTATCTCGTTCCGCCACAAGTCTCCATGTGCTGTGACTGTTAACTACCCTGCACCCACCAATGTAAGAGAAGTATGTCTCTCCATTTTGCTTTTTATCCACTCTTAGAGGTTTCCCACCTTCGCTTTCTTCTGCCCCCCTAATCTGCCACCAGTGAATTTCTTGTAACCCTCCTAGTGTATCCTCCTTTGACCCGCATGTATAAAATAAGCTTCAAACCTGCCGTTCTCCAGAGCATTTCTTAATCAGTTCCGATTGTGCTTCCCAGTGATTGTCGTCAGTTTAGTTCTTGTAAGACTCAAGTAAACTCTTATAAGACTTTTTCTTAGGCTGGATGTTCTTTCAACATAAAAATAATCTACTTATCAAATTTAAGGTGATCCATTCCCACCACTAATTACATAAATACTTTCCAAATGTACAGAGTTAAAGAAAAATCCAGGGTATAATGAAGAGCTTTTTGTAAGGATTTTAAAGAGCCGGTTAATTCTGTTCACATCAGCCATAAAGTGGGATGGGGCTCATCACAGGACATTTCAGGTTAGCTCTCAACAAATCCAAAACCTACTAGGAAATGGCAACAGCAACACTGACCAAACAATTACCAGCGGCATGTTGTCCCTCCTGGCAACCAGGAGCTAGAAGTCTCTCAAAAATCCCCTTTCCTAAAAGCTGACACAGGTTAGAAATCGAGGAGAAACCAAACGCGCTGTGTGATTAATTCTGGAGCACAGAGAGAATTCTAATACCTAACACTATCAATTCGCTCAAATGAAATGTCATATGGCAATCCAGTACTCACCTTTTTCAGGAGCACACACTGCGAGTTTCCTGACACCATCAACCAGAACATCTGGTGTGCTGCCCTGTCCATCTTCGGAGTCGCTGTCGACATACTGAGCCTCCACAATGACGTCAGGATTGTCATTATGGCCTTTCAGGGACTGTTGCAGATGGCTTCCACAGAGCTCCTCAGGGAGATCTGATTCATAGGCACCTTCTGTTTCTTTGTCACTGCTCTCTGGTTTAATTACCTGAAGAAAATAGAAAAGTTCTGCTAGATCACTGGAGGAAAGAAAGGAAAAGAGCAAATTTTTCATTTTTCTTTCCTAAGGAAAATCTGCATATTCGGAAGCTCCAGCACTGGACACTCGCCACGCAGTTTGAACAGGATCTTTACTTTCTGAAGCACAGACGACCTTATGGAGACGGTCAACCCAGCAGAGCCAAGTCGGCACTCAATCCTTCAAGATGCCCAAGATCAATGCCACATCCACTTCTCGTTTTCCTGATGTACATTTTCATTCTCTCTCCCCTAAAGGCTCCAAATACCAGAAGTACCATGCTGCTTTATACGGGTTCATCACACAGGATCAGTAAGTATGCTGGGTAATGAAAAAAGAACTCAACGTAGCATGTCACTGCACTCCCAATTAAGCCACAAGAAGAAAATATAAAATGAAAAAAAAAAAAAAAGCGTGAATAAGAGTTTACAAAATGTTCTCATATAAAACACAAACCCTTAATTCTCCATTTCAAGGCCCAAAATCAGGATAGAAAGTACACAACTCATAGACATTTATACTACCAATAAGAATGCAGCATTACACAATGTCAAATATTTTCCATAAAATGTCAGGAATTAATAAATCACATCCCTCGAAACTGTGTAATTAAAATATAAATGAATATGCTGCATTTTAAAAGTACTTTGACTCTATCCTGTTACGCCAGCACACGCAGAAGAGAACGTGCCTGGGAGGAAGGCCAGCGGAAGGCCACAGGACACAGAAGGCACCCTAAAGCCGCCCCACGTTGGGTCAGCGTGAGGGCTGTGGGATGCCCTCGAGAAATGGCCACCTCAAGTCTGGGACAGAAAACAAAATTATCCTAGAGCATCTTGTCATAACAGGAAAACAAGGAAGCTATCAAAGGTCAATACAATCTTATCTAAAAGACTTGGGAATCACCATAAAAGGGTCCTCTGTTGTTCGACCTTAGAAAATTCTAAGCATTTATCGTACCTTCCCTGTATCTCAGGTTAACCAAACAGTCGATGAGGTAAAGTGGTTCTTCTCAGAAGAGTTTTAGCTAATTAAGAAGAAAGGAAAGACGGTCAATACCACCATTTTGCCATTCCTATTGAAGTAATGGATTCAGGATATGATTGTCAGTGGGTACTAAAACCAGGAAGTCATAACCTGATGGGGATGGCGTGTTGGAACAGAGGGACCACAGTGGCAATGCCTGAACCCACTAATCAACATAAATATCTTTAAAAGAGGAGGAAGAACCGAAGTGCTTCCTCACGCACCATAACAGGGAGTACATACAATTAACTATGAAGTATTTTTTCCCCAAAAGTTGAACTTAAATCTGATTTGAGAAAGGAAACAAAGTAACACATTAAACAACACCATGGAGAGGATCCTTTTATTTTAATCCCTAGGAGATTTCATCCAGTTTCATGGCTTTGAATCTCTCTATATGATATTAATTTCCAGAATTAAATGCCTATCTTCAACTTTTTCCTTGAATTCCAGACTCATATTCAATTCCTCACGAGATATCCATTTGGATGTCAACTGGCACCTCAAATAAGAGAGCCCTTGGTCCTCACCAGAATCCACTCCTCTCCCAGCAGTCCCTCTCCCAGCCCAAGGCACCAAACTACGGCATGACCCTGGGCTGTCCCTCTCACGCCCACATCCAGTCCCTAGGAGAGCCCATCGGCCCTTCCTTTAAAGTGTATCGTCCTGCCATTTCCACTGTCACTACAGATCCAGGCCACCTTTACCTCCTGGCGGAACTACTGCATAACTGGTCTCCTGGTTTCCATTTTGGACCAAAGCAGCTAGAGTGACCCTTTTAAAACATAAATCAGATCATGCCCTTCTCCCAACAGCTTCCCAGCATCCTCTATCACCACGTCTGGGCCTTGTCAAATCCGCTCGTACCTCTTTTTCATTCTCGTTTTCTACAAGCTCTTCCTCTGCAAGTCATACCCCAACCCTAGAGATCTTTTCGCGATTCCTAGAACACTAAAGCCTTCTATCTGAAGGTTTTCATATGTGCTGCTCCCTCTATCTGGAAAACTCTCTGCCCGACTCTTCACAGGGCTCACTCGCTTCACTTTGTTCAGGCCTCTGCTCAAATATCCTCCCTAGAAGGCCTTCCCCGATCACATTAATTAAAAAAGCCCCCCTCACTGTCATTACTCTACTCTGCTTTATTTTTCATCCCTGTACTTATCCCTACCTGCGAATACAATATATACGAATTTACTTTCTGTCTCCCACATAGAATTTCAGTTTCATGAGCAGAGGCTATTTTATTCACTGCTGAATCCCAAGAGTTGAGAACAGCATTTAGTAGCCACTCAAATACATATCGATTGATTGAATAAATGAAGGTAGGAAGGAACGAATTGATTAGGAAATGATTTTCTCGGAGTCTCTCTTCCCTGATATACTGTACACTCCATGAAGTGGCCATGGTTAGGCTTGACGGAGTATGCGCACACGTCTCACCTGAATAAATAAAGGACCAGAGACAATCCACTGCTTCTAACACCTCCAGATATCAGTCTCTCCATCGCTCAAGGCCTAGTCCAAATGGCTTGGGTTTTCCATGGCCCAGAATCCACCACACAGTCTCCCCACTTCCTCCTCACCCCATCACCCTCACCTGCCCTAGAAAAATAAAGTCTCCATTGTCTAAAGTCCCAAAGCACTTTATCTGTACCTCTTCTATGGCACTGACCAATTTCTTCACTAGATTAGTACTATACATGTATGATTTACACCTCACCTGTTAAGACCATATGCTCATCAATTATATCTTATACATCTTTGTATATGCTACAGAAACTTGACAATCAATCTAGGTACTCAATATCTGACAAATAAACAGATAAATACATGGGTAGAATAAAGAAAGAAATATAAAATGATCATCAAGATGCAAGGGAGCTTTCAGGACAGTTTGCAGAACCAGGAGTACGTGGGTTAGAAATGAGAAGCCCAGTTTCCCATGGGCATGCAAAGGAAGAGGCCTTCTTCTGTGGGCGTGACTCCAAAAGGCAGAAGAGTCTAGTTCACTGACTTTGAAGTTTAGCAGACCCCTCTAAGAATCAGATGAAAGCAATCAACCCTCCTTCACAAAAAAGGGCATACTATTCATAGAAACACTGTGTAAGGAAGTACAAGTGAGAGTAAAGCGTCTGGTGCTGACGGCTACCAGTTCGGGGTTTCGACATTTTGGAGAGCCCTGGGCTCAGAGTCAGAGGAGTGGGGCCCGAGAAGGAGTATATTCCTGACCTGGCGGACTGAGGACTTTGACCAGCCCTCTGGCCTCCTCCACAGCCCTGACTGCACTCACGACGGCGAGTGCATGCTGCAGCGGGGTTGGTTCTCCCCAGAGGGTCAGCCCATTCTCTGGAGGACAGGCCAGAAACGGGTCGGTGAGGGAATCCAATCATGAGTCATACAAAACCTTTTCACTCTCTGTCTTGTTCCATGAACAGGACAGGATGGGCATCACAGAAGCCCTGCTAACAAAAATAAACAGTGAAAATATAGGCAGATACCAATTGGGAGAATACTAATGGGAAATAAAAGTATCACTTGCAGCTACTAAAAATGCTCAAGAGAGAGCACACTGTACACTACTTAATTTTAACTTCCTTGAACTCCGCTTCCCCAAGCACATGCACGTGTGGACACACAAACATGCGTGGACACACACACAGAGAAATGCACATGCACGTGTGGACACACACACAGAGAAAGACATTTGTCAGATGTGCCCTGCAATTAGTTTTCCCGAAGACAGACCCACAATCTACCTACTGCCTCCTTTTGGAAGGTGACAGGGTGACAGAGGTGCGGCAGTGCGACGGGGAACAGGCAGCAGCCTACGCTCTGGGGCTTGGCGAGTGATACCCGTGCTCTCCAGCAGCATCGGGGCTGACACTGAGGGGACTATGAGAGCCTCACCACTGAAAGGAGTAGGGATGGGGCCTGACCTCAGAATCTCGAGTTGCGAGACCCAAGAGAGGAGGACACAGACCTTTAGGCAAAGCTGGGGAGGCAGAGCAGGACTTCCCGACTCTAAGCGGAACAGAAGCCTCGTGTGAGTGACAGAATGGCGAAGAGCCTTGTAGGCTCCCCTTCCTTCGAAGACAAACACTAGCTGGGTCAGACGCCATGCATGGTGGGAGTGGGGAATGGCTAAGGAAGATGCTAATCTAAAAGGCTAGCAGGATTTTAGAAAATAATATGTGAGAAAATATATAGGGAAACATGTTATAAACACACATAAAAGCATTGCCATGATAGAAAATACTGATCAATTCAACTACACAAAAATTAAAGTTCTCCTTTTATCCTAAGATAACATAAAAGAAATATAAAAAGAGAAGCCACAGGAGTGCTCATATCCAGAATGTATAAAGAACGCCTACAGATCAATGAAAGGCAAAAAATCTAATGGAGAAATGGGAAAAAGTCTAAAGAACATTTCACAAAATGGAAATGCAATAGCCAATAGAGAGGGAAAGGCGCTCAGCCTCACGGGTCGTGAGAGAAATGCACACCACAGCCACAACGAGATGTCACTGCAAGCGCACAGCTGGGCAAGAACGAAAAAGCCTGACAACAGCAAATGTTAGCAAAATGCATGGAAACACACTGCTTGCTATACACTGAATGTCCACTGAATGTCCACTGGATGTCCATTTTACATTCACACTGCTGGTCTGCGTGTAAACTGACCCGGCCCTTTGTAGAACATATCGGGACTGTGAGGGAAAGAGAAAACAGACCCACTCAACAGGGGCAACAGACCCTGCCCTGGCTTACTCCGCCTCACTGCTCTGCTTCCCACGGGGCTCTGACAGGTAAACACGTGAAAAGAAGACTGAACTGGGGAAGGACATACACAAAAGCAAGGAGACTAGAAAGTGCAGACCTTCCTTCGGAAAGGCAAATCATCTTGAACTGCGTGGTAAGAGTGAGAAAGGGAGTGAAGAAGCAGACATGAGCGTGCAGAATGCCCATTCAATGAGTCTGGTCTTCACTGTAAAGCAAGTGAAGTGGAGAAGTAGGAAAAAGGAGTTAAGAGCAGGAACTCCAGTCAGCACACTGGGTTCACATCAGGACTCCGCTGCCTACTAGCCAGACCGCTTTGAAAAAGCAATTTAATCTCTTTGAATCTCAGTTTCATTATCTTTCCAATGAGGACAAGAAAGTCCAATGTCATAAAGTTATTGTGTGAACTGAGATGATACATGGAAAGCTCTCGGCACAGGTGCCTGGAACGTGGCAGGGAGCTCAATGAGTGAATCTGTCTAGGGGAAACAATCAGTCTTTAGAGCCAGGAAGTCCAAGGTGACAAAGGCCCATCCCAGTAGCAGCTGGAAGTGTAGTTTTGGAGATGGAAGAGTGTCCTGGGGACAGAAGTCCAGATTAGGGAATTAACCACAATGTGTTGAGAGTAAAGCAAAGGTGTCCCAGGGCCAAGAGTCAACTGAAAGGAGAAGCTGAGATTAGTGAGAAGAGATTCAAATGAAGGGGGTTCGACAGGGAGAGGAGTTAGCGAAGTAGAGAGAATTTAAATAGAATTATGAGTACGTTGATCATAATAAACACTAAGGCTTTTATTATCACTCTTCACATTCATATTATATAATCTTCCCTGTGCCTTTAACTGATTTGACCCACACAATGACCCCGGGTGATTTAGAAGAGGATAATTATCTCCAACTCAGAGGAAAGAACGGGTTCAGACACGTCACAGCCTCACAGCAACTGAATAGCAGAGCCGTGACAAGCACGCAGATTTAGGGCTCGCCGTGCTGCACACTCCTATGGGAGACTTCCTGCAACAGTCAGAGCGAGCTTTGCACATACAGCTCCCCACCACGAGCATCACTGCATGCAGTGCTTCTGCATCTTCTGTCTGCCTGCAAATAGTCAACACTCAGGACCCAGCTCTTCTGTGAACGTTCCTCTGACTATACCCTCCCTCTCCAGAAATCTTCTATTTCCTCCCTTTGTTCCACTATGATTCCTTAACTATTCTTTCATTACGAGATTCCTTTTTTCCTCTTTCATTTTTCATTACAAGGTTTCTTGATCAGACTATATTCCTTTTCTTTGCTTGCATATTTTTTCTCCAACCAGGCAGCAAACTATGTCACATTCATTTTTTATATTCCCCAGAGGCTCCCAAAATGTTGGGCATATAATACATGCTCAGTAAATACTGATTTCCATCTCTCTTCTTCTGAAGAGAATGAGAAAGACCCGGATCAGTTGTAAAAGAAACATTCTTTAAAAATTGCAGGAAATGAATGAAAAACTACCAAGCAGCAAGAGCCAGCTAAACAGAGATGCCCATCAGCACAACACACATGTCTGGAGACGGGGAGTCATCAGTTACTTTATCAGTCGAAACTTATCACCATAATCGCCCCCCTGCCCCACCGGAAAAAACAACCATTACACTATCATCACTCAGGTACCAAATTTAGAATGTTTCCTTTATCAAAAAGAATTGATACATCTGATAGGGGGTTAATATCCAAAATTTATAAAGTAGTTATAAAACTCAACATCAAACAAACAAATGACCCAATTTGAAAATGGGCGAAGGACCTGAATAGAAAATTAAAAAAAAAAAAAGAAACTTATCACCATTAGGAGCAAACATAAACACAAATGCAAATGACTAAAACTGGAAGCCATTTAAAGAAATGTATTTTCCTAAAACAACTCTAAAGCTTCATACCTAAATTATTACTCCAGTTTCAATATAAACTCAAAATAACCATAAAGTTCACCATTCTCCAACTTGAAAACAACAGTTTTAGCAAGAAAAGTCACAAATGCCTAGATAAAGAAGAGCAAGTATAGATCTGAGCGCACTTCCTGGGATACTTCCTGATTCCTACTGATCCATCCCTTAGAAAGTGCAAAAAACCATCTAGTCTACCATGAGCTGTAAATAAGACCAACTACCAATAGCAACTGAAACTTCCCAGAATCAAGAATCTGGCCACTTCAAAAGTGTTTGGTGTTGATTAGATTTCCTTCCTCTTCCTTTCAAAATGAATATAATGTATTATAAAACTGGACAGCAACAGAAAGAGTCTCTGTAACCAAACAATTCCAATGGAACCCTGAACAAAAACACCAAGAACATTTCCATCACGCACGGCCTACCCAAACTCCAAGCATGAAACATCCCAGTTTCCCCATTTAGTCATATAGAAAAGCCCTTCATGAACACAAAAGTCATCTTTGATGACTTTGAAAGTTATTTTAAATCCTATAAAAAGAGCAAATCTAGATTAGCACTGGTAAATTTTGTTCCAGCAAATAAATTCTATTACATCCCCCTGGGATAGGGGGTTGCTATCAGCTCGGTAGAATGAAACTTCTCCTGAAGATTCACACAGACGTGTGCACACATACTTTCTGCTGAAAGGGCGGTTTAGTGTAGCACGTGCTGGCTAAGGACGGTGCCCAGGAGATAGTGCCCTGCCCCTCCCACTCCCTGAGCCGCTGGTTCAGACCTCAAGCATGTCACAGTCCACCTAGGAGGTGCTTCAAATTTCTTGGCTCCTCTGGCCAGCCTTAAGTGACAGTACTCACTTGCCATACATGTTTGAACAGACCTTCAAATCCCTTAATGGCACACTTGGGACAAAATATAATACACTGTTCAGGAAATACTTTGGAGCCAAGAAAAGCAACTGATATTTCCACAGGGAGTTCCTGACAAGGCTTGCCAGTAGCTTCTTTCATTATAAAATATGACCATGAACACTATCGTTTTAAAGACATACTACAGACGTTCTTAGAGGCATACCTGTTACTGGAAATTTTGTTTGCTTAAGATAGTTCATCCAAAAGCACTTTTCATTTCGTTAACAGGAAGAGAACATACTCTCTCCATTCTTCTGGTGACTCAAGGCAAAATTCTTGTCCACTGCCCTGGACCATATATCTCTCACATGGACATACGCAATAGCCTTGTAAGGAATCTCTACTCTTGCCCCCTTTCAGTCTATTCCCAACACAGCAGCCGGAGTAAGCCTATGACACGTAAGTCATAGCATGTCAGTGCTCTAAATCCTCCAAGGCTTCCCACCTCCATCGGAGCTAAAACCCAACTCCTACCTGACGCACAGGCCCTACCTGATCTACACCCAGCCCCATGAGCCCTCCGACGCCATCTCCAGTGATTCTGCAGCTCAGCCTCTTCGCTGCTCCTTGAACACATCAGGCACATAATTGCTGCTCCCCAAGATCCGCCCCAAGGATAGCTCCCTTACTTCCTTCAGTTCTTACTCAAAGTCACCTTCTTGATGAGGTCTTCTTTGGTTACCCTATTTAAAATCTCAATACCATCCCCCCAAATTTTTATCTCTCTTTCTTATTTCATTTATTTTTCATCTTTAGTATGTATCACTATTGAGCATGCTAGCATATTTTATTTACATTTTTCTATCTTTCCCAGTGAAACGCAAGCTCCGTGGAGGGAGGGACTTTTTTTTGCCTATTTGCTCCTTGTTCTATTTCCAACACTTAATATAGTACCTAACACGATGTCTTCTAGACAATTCCATCTTAATGTGCTACTATCCTCTTAAACTCAAAGCATCAGAGCCACCAGCCTTCCCCTCAGAGCAGTTCCCTTTCTGGTCTCTGTCTTGTCAACACCACTTGGACTTCTTCAAGCCTTTCGAAGCCACAACCCCATTTCCTCGTTCTTCTACTGAACATACTGCTTCACCAAACCCTTCACTTTTCTCTCTGCAAGCATTCTTACATCTCCACAAATTCCCTGGTATTCTCTGCTGAGGGTGTACGGGGACTAAATGGTAACGCAAAAAACATAATAAAGATTAAATTTTAAAAATTCCCTGGTATTCTCAATGCCACCATCCCACAAATTTCTAGGAATAAAAAGTCTGATTAAATTCCCTCTGACTCAAAAAAATTCCATGAATTTATCTTCCCAAGAAAAACTAACTCCCTGTTCTTTGGCTTACCATTCCAAGACCTTGACCTTTTTAGTGTCCACTGATCTTTTTTTGACCATTTTAATCTTACCTGCCAATACCTTCCATTACAAACCATTCGCAGGCCACTGCCAACTCTTTCCTGGCTTAGGTCACAGCAATCCAAGAACAGGTTTCTAAAAACTTGGAAGAGTAGAATCTGTCTCCCTCTTTCTACTTCTCTGTGACTGCAGTAGGGAAAACTACGTGGCTCCCTTTAAAAACGGTTCGATTTTGGTTTAGCTGTTTTATGGAAAAAAGGAAAGGAAAAAGGGCTCCTGCGGAAAGAAATGATCTGCGTCTGACAAGGAGCCCGCCGCTGTGCGGACCAGGCTTGGGCTGCAGGAGGGACGCCGTGCAGAAGGAGGAGTCCTCGGGCCTGAAGAGTCTCCGGACACAGTTTCCAAGGGCTCACAGGACTTGGAACAGAACGGTGGGTGTCCTGTACCATGTGCCTTCCTTCGCTTCTGTATAGCCACCACAAGCAATGAACTAACCGCCACCTAACTCTGATACAACCAAGCCTTTACACCTAGTCACAAAGGAGAGTAAGAAGCAGCTACACATCGCCTTAGAGGAAACCCAGTTTACAGAACACAGCAGAATCCAACTAGAGCAATCTCAGTAGCAAGGTGATAAACATTTTAATGGCAGAAATAAGCAGAGAGGTAGGGAAAGTATTTGGCAAAATATAACACCAAGTTCTGAAGGTCAGAACAGTTTTTAAAAAGTCAGGCAAGCGGCCCTGGCTGGTGTAGCTCAGTGGATTGAGCGCAGGCTGGGAACCAAAGGGTCCCGGTTCGATTCCCAGTCAGGGCACATGCCTAGGTTGCAGGCCAGGTCCCCGTGAGGGCCATGTGAGAGGCAACCATATATTGCTGTTTCTCTCCCTCTCTGTCTCCCTCCATTCCCCTCTCTCTAAAAATAAATAAAAATAAAATCTTTAAAAAAAAGTCAGGCAAGAAGCTAGATACAGACAAATCTGGGAAAGCAAATCCTAAGGATTATTTCCTAAGAGACAGAAAACTTCCAAGAATAGAGCTCATGGAAGGAATAGATAATTACTCAGATTTAGTAAAAGAATACTTGTATATGCATGTGACCTTCGCCAGGTAGCCCAGTTGTTTAGAGCATTGTCCCAATACGCCAAGGTTGCAGGTTCAATCCCCAGTCAGGGCACATACAAGAAGTGTCCTGGCTGATGTGGCTCAGTGGATTGAGCGCCAGACTGTTAACCAAAGGGTCGCTGGTTTGATTCCCAGTCAGGACACATGCCTGGGTTGCAAGCCAGGTCCCCAGTGGGAGGTGCTCAAGAGGCAACCACACATTGGTGTTTCTCTCCTTCTCTTTCTCCCTCCCTTCCCCTCTCTAAAAATAAATAAATAAAATCTTAAAAAAAAAAAAAGAAAAGCAACCAATGAATGCATAAATAAGGGGAAAACCAATCAATGCCTCTCTCTCTCTCTCTCCCTCTCTCTCTCAAATCAGTAAATAAGGAAAAAATTTTAAAAAGGAATATATGCGTGTACATGTAACTTTGTACATTGATTGCTTTTCTTTATTGTATTTTGACTTAAGTCTTTAAAATATATAATTATGATCATTTTAGCCACAAGAGATAGAAAACCTGAATAGAATTGGCTTCTTAAAAGTAACTTAGTGACTTAGGTAATTGAGCCAATCATCTGATGTTTGTGGGAATATGTGATTCTGTGTGTGTGTGTGTGTGTGTGTGTGTGTGTGTCTCAGCTCAGATTCCCTCAGTATTAGCTCCATTTCCAGAGAAGCCTCTCTCCTTATAGTGTAAAGAAGGATTCCAGCACCTTCAGAATTATACCTCATCCTCTTAGAAACCCCCAGTAAGAAAAAGAAACTCTTGCTCAGGTGCTCTGCAAAAAAGTCCCAGGATTCCTCTGCTGGGTGACTTGGGTCATTCGCTCATTACGGAATCACTCACTACAGCAAGGAGGTGGGCTACACTGTGGAATGTAGCCAATTTTTCAATCCTAGAAAGAACGAAGTTGAAGCCTCCCTAGAAATGCTCAAAGTAGGATTGTTGTTGAAGACAATTCTCTACATTTTTATTAACAGGAAAAGCCTACCGATATCATTTCCAACTATTTCCCTGAACCAAAGATCATTCCTCTTTAAGAATCACAATTTCTGATATGAAATCAAAGCAAGGATGTAACGTCATTTAGGAAAGAAAATAACCTACAAAGTTTAAACAACAATCAAATGAAGATTATCTGGATTTAAAGTTTTTACAAATATAAAGAATTAACTAGCCCGGCTGGTGTAGCTCAATGGATTGAGCGCGGGCTGGGAACCAGAGGGTCCTGGTTCGATTCCCAGTCGGGGCACATGCCTGGGTTGCGGGCCAGGTCCCCAATGAGGGCCATGTGAGAGGCAACCATACATTGCTCTTTCTGCCTCCCTTCTCCTCTCTCTGAAAATAAATAAATAATTTAAAAAAAAAAAAGAATTAACTGCAGCATCTGACCTCAGACTCCTTTATATCACATCAACCTCCAGCAAAATGGATTTCACAGCCTTTAGACACACTTCAATATCCTGGACCTCACTGAAATACCAGCTCAATTCGCAGATTATTTCAGAAAACCAGACAGAGTACCACGAAAAAATTTCAGGACAAGGGAGATTCAGAACACTAATACAAGGGCCACAATCCGAGAGACTAATGATGTTCCATATAAGCCACTTTACTATTAACAGGTTAACCACAATTACCTGAAACACTTGACAATAAAAACCGAAACCACATTTCTTTGATTAGTGGTTGCTGACACACTATAAACTTTGTACCTGTTGCTAGATTTTAAAAATAGATCTAAGGTATGGCCTACTCAAAAAGTCTACTTGTATCTGCAGCCACCCTCTCCTTCTTCCCAACCGAAATCGCAGACACGGGCATCCAGCTTTGAACACTATTTCTTTCCTGCTGACTTCGCTCATTGGGTCACACCTCCTCGCCCCCGCCATTACTCTGCTCCCTCCTCCTCTGTGATAACACTTGCTCATATCACCACACAGACATTCTCCATAATTTCCCGTCTTTGAAAACACTCTCAGAAAACTGAAGTAGCTATCTATATTAATATCAAAGTCAAATTCAAGAAAAAATGGTATTACAAGTCAAAGAGGAATATTTCATATTAATAAAAGAATCAATGCATTAGTAAGCTATAATGACTGTAAATGTAGATGCATCTAATAAAAAAGCTTCAAACCAGATGAAGCAAAATCTGACAAAAATAAAGAGAGAAATAAATAAATAGCCAATCATAGATATTTTAACAAATAAGAAAACAACTAGACAAAAAACTAGTAAGGACATGGATCTGAAATATATATACATATATATACAAATATATATATTTGTAAATGTATATCCATATTATAAAAGAAGTCTTACAATTCATTAATGTGAGGATAAACTAATTAAAAAATAGGTAAAAGGCTGCACAGACACTTCAGGAAATAATACATACGTATATGTATGTATATGTGTATGCATATATACGAATGGCCACTGAGCACACATGAAAAATATGTTCAGCATCATTTTGTCATCAGGGGAATGCAAAACAAAAGATAACAAACAATAACAGCAACAAAAAGTAAGTATTACTATATATTCACCAGAATGGTAAAAATTATAATACTATCTCCTGGTGAGGTTGTGGAGAAAATGAATCACTTATATATTTTTAACGGGCATGAAAAATGGTAAACTGCTTTGGAAAACAGCTGCATGGTTTCTTATGAAGATAATAAGTATATGCTTCCTATGTGACTCAGCAATTCCACTTTAGGTATTTAACCAAGAAAAATAAAAACATATGTCCGTAGAAAGACATGCACTGCAACGTTCACAGCAATCTTATTTTTAATGGTCAATAACTAGAAAGTATCCAAATGTCCTTCAAACGGCAGATGGGTCAACAAACTCTGAGACATGCACACAGTGGAATACTATTCAACAACACTACACAGCGTGGATGAATCGTAAATGTTCATGCTGACAGAAGAAGGCCAGACTCAAAATACTTCCATTTGTATGACATTCCGGAAAAGGCAAGTCCGCAGGGACAGAAAACACACCGACGTTTGGCAGAGGTAGTGGGGAAGGGGCAGTGTTAACTAAAAGGGGCACAAGGGAATCTGGAAGTGTGATGGAGCTGTTTTCTATCTTGTCTGTGGTAATGGTTACACAAATCTATACATGTTTTAAAATTCACAGAACTGATGCTAAAAAGCATGACTTTTATTATTTGTAAATACTGTATGTGAACCAAATAACTCTCTCTTGTACTCAAACAACCCAGTATGTATATACAGGAGGCAGCAAAACTCAATTAAAATATTGAAAGTATGAGCCAAAGTTATTAACTGAAGATACCAAGTATTTTTTATTCTGGAAAAATTCAATAAACATTTATCAAAACCTTATAATGTGCAAGGCATCTCCTAGGCATTAAGTCCTCCTTACAGTGAGGTGACAGTTAATAAGACACTTTCAAAATTATCATCACTAGCACTGTCCACTGATACCTGGAAATAAGTAGGACCGCAAAGTACATCCCAGTACCTTTAAGCAGAAATCAACGTCATTCAAGTGGCATAAGCTCTGAGCAATGACAGGAATGACTGTTTCCTACCACAATGACCAAAGAAGGGTTTATGAAAGGTGGTGGGAACAGCACGGGTCGAGAGGCCAGACGCTGATGGAAAAGACAAGGGAAAAGCCCAGGAAGCAGGCACGCTTGATAAACAAGGAGACAGGTGTGGTAAGAGCTGAAAGCTTTGACATACACACACACATGCACACACACCACAAAGAAAAACTGAGTGCCACCCTGCCAAAGACAGCCCTGACTGTCACACATATATATCTTAAATGCATATGCATGCACACACAGTTTATTTCTTTTATCCTCAACTTCACGCTTAAAAGAAAGATAGCCAGCAAGACAGACACCAAGACAGAAATGATGTAACACTCTAAACACAAATGGAGCTGAGGTTCTTACACAACAAGTGTCACTGATAACTGGTTATATACATAGATTTCCATGTAGAAAGCTAGAATTCTCAACTTTCAAAGGACTCACACTCAAAAATATTATGTACAGCCCTGGTTGGTGTGGCTCGGTGAATTGAGTGTTGGTCTACGAACTGAAAAGTCGCCGGTTTGATTCCTGGTCAAGGCACACGTCTGGGTTGCAGGCCAGGTCCCCAGCTGGGGGTGTGCAAGAGGCACCCAGTCAATGTTTCTCTCACACATCAATGTGTCTCTCCCTCTCTTCTTCCCTCCCTCCCTCTCTCTAACAATAAACAAATAAAATATTTTATTACAATAATAATAATAATAATGTACAATGGTATGGAATTAGGGAAGTGAGGAAGCAAGAGTTGAAAGGGACCAAAGCCTGAGCAAGAAAGGTAACCTAATGGAACAGCAGGCCAGCGATATCAGCACAGTGGTTACAAAGAGGAATGAGCAAGTACGTAAATGTAGCATGGACAATGAGAGCCAGGTTTCTCACTATTAGAGATGAGAGTTATAAATAGAGAAAGGAGAAACTATAATGAACCCAGTTTTCTGGATGGATGGATGGATGGACAGACAGATGGAAAGACACATAGACAGACGTATATATACATACACATATTTCCTAGATCTGTTCACTGGGAGGGTTTCAGAGCATCTGGATTTCTCTACTAAAAAAAACCAGGGCTTCTTAGAAAATGGCTATTTCCAGGGCTAGCACAGGAAAAACACAAAGTGAGGGTGGACCAACTCCAGAAAATAAAGAAGTGTTCAAAGAATGATCAGACATGTCAAAATGACACAGATGCCAAATCGGGGGGCTTCCACTGGCCAATCTGGGGCTACTGAAACAAAATAATAGTAACTCATCTGGGAAATTACATAATCTACTCTCGGCCAAAGAGCATCTCTATACTAAACATGCCCACTTTTCAGGGACTGTGAATTCAAACATTTGCTCAATAGTATGGGAGTGCCGTGTCTTTAAGATGCCCACTATCACTCCCACACCTAAGATTTCAATCTTGAGCCTCTAGTGCAACAATTTCCAACCAGGGTGCCATGGCAGGCACACTGGTGTGCCACAAGACTTTTTAAAACAAGCAATATGTTCCCTGGCCAGTATGGCTCATTTGATTGAAGCATTGTTCCATGAACTGAAAGGTTGCAGGTTCAATTCTCAGTCAGGGCACATGCATAGGTTGCGGGTTTGGTCCCCAGTCAGGGCATGTGCAAGCAGCAACTGATTAATGTTTCTCTCACATCCATGTTTCTCTTCCTCTCTTCCTTCCTCCCCCTCTCTCTAAAATCAGTGAGCATGTCCTCAGGTGAGGATAAAAAATAAAAATTAAAAAAAAAATACATAATACCTAACTATTTAGTCAGGGGCACTGACCTCTTTTCCCTTAGACTATCAAATTGAAAAATGACAACAGCCAACACAATAATTGTCCAGTGTGAATGAATCAAAATTATACCTATTTTTTTTTGTCTGATTAGCAAAAATACATTTTTTGGTGTGCCACAGAATTTCAGTAATTGGTTTACGTGTGCCGTGAGAGGAGGAAGGTTGGAAACCTCCGCTCCAGTGGGCTATGACAGCATGACCACCTGTCTCTCCACACGACGGGCCACCTGCACCTAGACCAAGCAAGGGCGAGGAAGCGACTTCTCAGCAGAGACACGCGGGAGAAAGCAACGAGTTTCAACCTCCGAAGCCACCGCAGACTGTCTTCCACCCCAGCAGGCCCGGAGCTGAAGATCTGGCACGTAAACAAGATGACTCTAAGAGTCTAAAGCAAACTTCCCAAGATCTTTGAATAAACATGGACCTGATTTTTTAAATGTATTTATCTAAGGGTTTTTTGTTGTTTTTCTTGACTTGTTTGGCCCTAAGGGAGGTATAGCATCGTTACTTTAGAGAACAAGGGTGGGGGAGGGCATGTTTTTCACTAAGGAGGTAGTTCCTTCTCCACCACAAAGGCTCTATTTGTGAGCAACTGTAGGTATACAACCCAGTATCATTTCCGATTCATTGTTCACGTAATGTCACATTTCGTTTCAAACCAACAAGACCTCAAATGTTCCCTGTGAGCTCTGTGCACTTCCATGATTCAGAAGTTGACACAACAGAGGAAGCTCTTACGAACTCTGAGACCAGGCGGGCTGCCACATACAAAATTATCCCGGGAGATAATCTGTTTATGAGATTTAACTTTGAAGAGGAAGAAGGATTAAAAAAAGAAGAAGAAACCTGGCCCCAAGCTGCAAAGTGCAACAGAACCTGCATGTGTGTTCACAAGAGTATAAAAAGAAAGGAGCTTATCTACCTTGTGGTTGACCTTTTTTCAAGCTTAGACCTGCCCAAAGCTTTGGGAAGAAAGTTACATTAATAAGAAGCTCTCTTGCTTCACTGGGTAAGTCTCTGATCATGTAAAAAACATGCCTTTGCTTTCCTATTAGCACTTTTCTTCCTTGCTTTGCAGACAGCCAAACCCAAGTACCAAACAGAAAGCTATTTTTGAATAAGTGAGGTTCAAAAGAATCTCTTTGGGGTTATACAGTCACTGAGCAGCCCCAAATGCTGCTTTTAAAATCAGCTGGTAAAATCTAGTCTTAAAAGAGTCATCTAGATTTTATGCTGGGTTTGGTGGTGCTATTGTTTTTGATATTTAAGCCAAAGGTGAGTCTCCTGAAGGTTAAAATTTTCTTTAAACCAACCATTTTCTAAGAGCACAAAGCTAGAAACACAATTTTCATATTGTTTTATTTAAATCATTTTTAAAAATATTTATTTATTTTTAGAGAGAGAGGAAGGGAGGGAGAAAGACAGGGAGAGAAATATCAATATGTGAAAGATACATTGATCAGTTGCCTCTCGCACACCCCCAGCTGGGGTCCTGACCCACAACCCAGGCATGTGCCCTGACTAGGAATCGAACCAGCAACCTTTCAGTTCACAGGCCGGCACTTAATCCACTGAGCCACACCAGCCAGGGCTATCATTTTTAAATCTGTCCTCTTTCCCCTACTTTAACAGAAACCTAAATTCATAATACAGTTATATATACTATAAATCATTACTAGTGTCTATAAAACATGAGATAAGGTAAATCTATCTAATTTTTTAAAAATAAGAAACAAAAATTTTAACAATGGTAGTAACAAGCAATAGTATCACAATACTACTATTAATGATAAACTCTTTAAGGTTTATAAATATTACCAAATAAATGCCAGTACATTTCCTTCCTTGCCTTTCATTTACAAAAACTGAACCATTAACTTAACTCAATGATCAACAAATTCACTTGGAATCAGCCACTGTACTTTAAAGCAAGAATTACATAACTAAGGGTGATCTTAAAGAACATCTAGATCATTTGCAGGTACTTCTGAATTCTTTTTTCACTAGTGGGGATAACTTTGTAATAAGTGATATATAAGCTTCTGCCTAATCTCCCTAATGACCAAGGGCATATAACTTTTCAGAGGGCTAGTCAAGACTGCAACGTATTATTAATCCAGTGTGTTAGTCATTAGTGCAATTCACCAGATATATCCTATTATTGCTACTGGGAGACACTTGGAAGGATTTCACTTTGTGGTTCTCTTGTGGTGGAGCCAGGTGACTCTTTCTGGCTAATGAGTTGTGAGCAGAACTGATAGCTGCTTTTGAAGAAAGGTATTTTAAATGTGACCCTCAAGGGCTCTGTTTCCTTTTGCTACAGGAAAGGAGAACCCTCCTGATGGCAGCTATTCAGTTACTCCGGAACTCTGGAATGAGGACAATACAAAGCAAAGCCCTAAATGACCTGGGTGGGCAGGAGCAAGAGTGAGAAATAAGCCCTGCCGTTCCACAGTGTGGCCTTACCTAGCACACAGTCGTCCAGCATTCCGACACTGCAAAGGAACACTCAGTCAATCACAAACATTTTATGTCTATAAGTAAATGTTGTCAGTAGTCAATTCAAGAGCGGGAAAAAGTAAATTTGAGTTATCATATGATCTTGGCCAAACTATGATTCTCAGTCCTTATTTCAAGGAAGAATAATAGCAATATCTGACATCTCTGGAGCACCTGCAGTGTGCCAACACTGTTTTCAGTTCTTTATCTACACTGACTCATTTCTTACACTGAGCGCGAATTCCATCAAATCGTTTCCATAGAGTTAAGAAGGAAAGAATTAGTATTCTAGCAAATAATCCTGAAATATTAATTGGGAGTTTCCCAGCACAAATAAGCTACTCTATCCTTAAATGATACATTCCTTATTTCAGACATTTCAATTTGAATTACAGAGATCTGAAAGCATGTTTAAAGCAGTAAAGAACCTGAAGTATTTGATCCCAGAGCTGGCAATAATGGAGAAGAAAAGATGGTTGTTAAAAATAGATTTGTGTATATAACAATTTGGGGAAAACCTGATCATGGCAGTAGATACACCTTACCTACCATACCGCTTGTGGGTGGAGGCGGCGAAGACCTTGCCCTCCCTCATTAAGTAACTTCCAAGACTTTTTTGGGCCTGCCACCCAGGCCAAGAAACCAAACAGTTCTAAGAAATCCTAATTCCACTGGAATTGAGAACAATCCAAAATGATAGTGGTTATGTAAGAGATTGGATTAAATATAATCTAGTATGATGGGTGCATATTTAAAGAAGAACTTGGAATACAAAACTTTAAAACAATCACTTGAAGGAAAAGTTAGTTGTCAAAGGAACAATTTACTGTACTAGACCAACTTCATGTGACCATCAGAAGGTTTGGAACAGCCATCAAAAACCAGGGATTAGATGTGCACTTTGATTTTTTCTATTGTTTAATTTAGAATAAGAGTGGTTACTCCTATCAGTACGTCCTTTAGTCTTCTAAATTGAAGTTATTTCTTTCTTTCTGTGCCAATCTCTTCCAAAGTACCCATCCATACTTCCATTATTTCCTTGCTAAAATATTAGTATCATTAAATAAAAATGTTTTCTTAGAAACCGGATAATAGACATGTTAGAAAATACAGAGTAACTGTCCCTGCTTCCCCACTCCTTAATTCATGTACGTATCCTCTGCTCCATTGCAAGTTAAATGGAGGAACCCTGTCCAAAGAGAAATTTAGACTTAGCTAACACAGTGTTTGATGGGCGTATGCCCACTGTATCCTGTCAGCGCAATGCAGGTGCTCAAATACCTGGGGGTAAATGAACAGCATTCCAGTTTCCCAGTGCGTATCAATGATCAAATCAATCCCAGGCTGTTAATATTCAGACAAAAGAATATAGAAGCTAAGTTCCAAGGAGTAGAAATTTCACTTGAAATCCACCCTGATTCTTCAGCTAGTTAGCTTCTATTTTACACTGTTTTACCTGATTGAGGGTAATTTTCACATGCTCCTGATGGCCTCCTCCCCTCTGATTTTCTCAGTCACTCACGAAGGTTGCATTAACTATGCTGCTGGCCCTAGCTCCCAATCAAGATAGGTGATATTTAAACAGCTCTGGCTCCTCCTATAGGAAACCTTAGCTTTTAACCCCCCTCCCAGACCCAAGATGCCAAAGCTGAATTCTGGGCTCCCAAATTTACTTTATACACTAGAAAAGGCCCAGAATTCTGGATCTCAGGGTTGGTCTTCTGCTTTGGCTCTTGTTCCCAGTACTGCTCTAGCCAATCCTAGCTTGGGGATCAAATCTACCCTTGACTCCCAGCCCAGTGGCTGCCTCTACTAGTCTGTTTGTAATAAGATGGTCCCGCATTTCCGAAATTAGAACCCTATCCCAAAGCCCTAGAGGGACGCACCTCCTACACGACAACTGCCTACCCCCTTTCTCAATACCTGTGCCACACATGCCCCACAAACGTGGGAGCTACTACCAGCAAGTCAGGGTGGCCTCTGCGTCTGGAACTCCTTTGACTCTGTACCTTGTCCAGCTCTTGATCTGACTTTCAAATTGGGTCAGCTCTCTCAGTACCTGATCCATTATCTATGGCAGATGTCTGTCTGGTCAGGTTGTGACGTATTCCCAACATCTGCCTCCATAACACCCTGAGAAGCCACCTTATCTCTCTAGTCTTAAGATACAACCACTAGAGCCCTGGCTGGTATAGCTCAGTGGATTGTGTGCGGGCTGCGAACCAAAGGGTTGCTGGTTCAATTCTTAGTCAGGGCACATGACTGGGTTGCGGGCCAGGTCCCTAGTGGGGGCCACGTGAGAGGCAACCACACACTGATAGTTCTCTCCCTCTCTTTCTCCCTCCCTTCCCTTCTGTCTAAAAATAAATAAATAAAATCTTAAAAAAAAAAAAAGATACAACCACTACAATTCTAATTATTTTTTTCTAAACTGTTTATTTTCTAAAAATAATACTAGGCCTTTGGTCATTTCAATTACTAGAGTCATCTTCTTTACCCATGATGGCAACTTAAAATGTTAGCTAATGCTAAGGCATATATTACTGTTTTTTTGGATGTATATTGATTTTTATGATACCTGACAGTATCTATCTACAGATCAAATAACTCTCTTCTTTATATCTGTGGACTCACAACCAGCAATGAGATTATAAAATGAAATATAAATCTGAATCCCAACTCTCTCACTCCCTAGCTCCCTAAATAAGATGTTTAAGCTAAGCCTCAGGTCTCTCGTTCGAAAAACTGAGAGAGGTAACAGCCAACTATAGAATGGTGCGAGGCACTAAACACAGTTTGTGGTACATAGTAAACACTAAAAAATCAGCAATCTGTAGCAACATCCACAGGTTTACATTTGCTTATTTGTAAAGTGCCGGAGTAGTAACGGGAAGAAAAGAGTAGGATCAACTTTTTTTATAGTTAACAAAAAGGATGAAGGACAAGGTTGTTTAATAGTTACGGGAGGTAAACTTGACGGGAGAAAGGAAAGAAAAGAGAATGTAAGAGGCAGAGTGAAGGTCAAATAAATGGCAAATGGAAGACTCAACAAAGCAAAGTGCAGTATTCCAGGAGTGTCTGTAAAAGGGAGCCAAGCACAAGGGTCTTTGTGGAGGGCAGGGCCCAGAGGACAGTCAGGAATCCACTGCCCTGGCCAGGGTCTAGAAGAGCTGGTTGAAGGGCTGCAGGGCTTAGCCAATGGCATGGCAGGAAGAGAGAGCTTTATTCCGCCTGTTCCTCCCTCAAAAGGGAAATGTTCACAATCCTCTCTTGCCCAATCATTCTCAGCCCAAATTGCCCTCCTCCTAAAACAAAACAAATCCTCTCCTTCTCCATTCCCATCCTTCAAGCGTTAGCTCAAATGTGACCTCCTCTATGAAGCCTTCCCCAATTCACTCAGAGGTCCATGCTTCCATAACATGTATTTTTCTTTCTATCCTGCACACCGTACTACAATTGTTCCCATCCCCTTCCCATCCAGACCCGTGCTCCTTAAAAGCAAAACCTGTAACCTATTCAAGTCTGACCCTCCAGCGTCTAGCTTGGAGCCAGGTGAGTGAAGGCTGAGAAGCCCCTGGGCGCCCTGCACTGCCACAGACAGAAAGATCAGGACCACGGCTCCTACCATTTGGGCGACATGGCCCGGCTTTGAAAGCCCAAGGACAGCCCCAGACCTTCAGCCTAGAAAAATACCCACACACACACTAACTCAAAACACACGCACACACACACACACGAAAAGAGCATTAAGCTAAAAGACAAAATATCTGAATTCTAGATTTTACTCCCTGGTTCTGTCAAAAACTCCAAGTTTTCAAAGAAGTCACTTAATTTCTCAATTGACAAGTGAAAATAAACTATCATTTGCCCTTCAACTATCCTTCATTAGATGTCTGTAATAAAAATACATAAATACTAAAAATGTGGAATAATTCTGAAATTAAAATTGTTATATATGAGCAAATTATTTTTTATATTGCCTCGCAGCTTGATACTTTTATAGCTATCTATTTTGCCAAAAAGCATGCTGTGAAATAAACTGACTGTTTACTACAAGAGCTAAAAGAACTGTTGTTTTTCTTGAAAACCCAAAGGCCCTACAGTTTACACACCCAAGAGGGGCGAGCACGACAAGTGTAAAGAAGCAAAGATGAATGATGCAATTAATTCGCACTTGCTCACACCGCTGACTACAGATTCCTGTGATAACAATATGCTTTTGTACTTACAACCCTGTAAAACAATTGGCCAGTATGCTTTGAAATGTGTAGATTCCACACGCCAGGGGTTCTTGATGACAGTCTGAATATTCTCTCCAGTTTGACCCTATCACCAACAACTGCCACAGGTGGGCTACAGCCAACAGAGCTCCCCTCTTCAGAACGGGAAGCTGTGAAATACTCTAACTAGTGAGTCGTAAGAGACATACCTAATGAGGCTGGCTTTAATACAAAGAGCAATTGTCAGGTAGCCACTGTGAAGACCCTCAGGGACGCTACAGAAACAGTGTAAATTAGGAACCCTGGACCATCCTCGACATTTCAGATCTTCTGAAAGCTGAAGAGGCCAATGCACGCACCACGGCTGGCCCTGTCATTGCTCCCGCTCTACTCCTACCAGCAACCCAAAAGGTAGGGTCTTCCTTGACAGTCTAGGCCTTTCTCTGTATCCTTGCCAATATTTTACAGATATTAATTGTAAAAGAGAAAAACAACAAGCTATGTCTATGTAGCCTGAATGTTTAGACTGTGGAAATGCCATAAGAAATCTGCAAATTCTTATCTGCTTAACTAGCTCCAGTGACCCAGGAATCCACAAAATTAGACCTTTTGGGGAAACCACAACTTTGCTTTGTTGAGTCTTAAATCGGGTATGGATTTTGTCTAGAGCTAAAGGCACTAAGGCAGATGTAAGAATGCCCCTAGAACTCAGCAACAGCGAACACCTTCCCCTCCAGCCCACCACCTCCTTCTCAGGCGTCCTGCCCAAGGCAAGAGTGCTTCTGAAAATACCAGGGAAGAATGTGCTTGCTGGTCTTTGACACAAATAAGTGAAGGACAAGGGAAATGATGCAACCATTTATTTATTTATATGCTTGTTTATTTTAGCCATCCCTACCTCAGCCAAGGATAGTAAGGATGCCAGGCAACTTGTCCTTGTTTTTCTAAACAACCTCTGCAGAGCTCAACAGACGCTCCTCTATATGCACTCTATTCTTCCTCTTCACCAGTCAACACCTAAGCGGACCTACCCAACTCGCTAACCATTCTTCTATTTCTTTGGATTCAACCCACATCACTCAAGTCAAAGGAAGCCATCTTTCTGGTCCTTCTTTGACTCATCTTATAATGCTGCCTCTCCACTTTGTCAAATGACCTCTAAGAATATTTTCTTTGGCTTGACCCAGCCCTAATGCACTCCCCTTGTCTTCTTGGACCTGGTCAACACTGTGCTCAGTGATGCTCTCAAGAAAAAAAGGAAGTGAACTAAATCAACTTATGTTCCTAGGACCTGGAGCCAACTCTTAGCTGTGCTTTCAAGGAATGAAGGGGAGGAGACTATATCCACAATTGGCAGCAATGGGGGTGGGGGGATGTTCTGGACCAGGATAATTAACTTTCATAAAGCACTCTGCACTTAACTTCACAACATTAATCAAAATCATTCTTAAATTTGTATAAGTGTGATTAGTATGTGTCTCTTCCTGCCTGCACTCCCTACCAGACTAAAAGCTCTATGAGGGCAAGAACTAGATCATTTTGATCACGACTAATTTCCCTGAGCCCTACAAATTGCTGGCACACAAGTCTAACTCAGTTACTCCAGCCCTGTCAGATGAGACAAATTAACTTATGTCTCAACAAAGCTCTGGTATAAGGTAATATTTCCCACACTCTGGGCCAGTTAATAATAAGAACTAACGTTTCTTCAGCTGCTACCATTGACCTGACACCATCTGCAGATTTTTACAAGTGCTCCCACTTAATCCTCATGACAAGCCAATCAAGAGGGTGCTATGATCATTCCCATTTTATGGAGGAGGCATCTGAGGCACGGAGAGGTTATACAGTTTGCTAGGCACGTGACAGGGAAGACAGACCACCGGGGAGAAAGCAAGGAGAACAACTTAAATCATTCAGTGTCTGCCCACCAGATGCTTCTATGTCCCAAGCAGTATGTAGCCCATTTCTGAGGCAAACACAGGGTCTCAGGGCTCCATAACTGCTCAGTTTATGATGCCCCATTGATGCATCATGGAATGCAAAAGGCCCTGAGAAATCTACAATTAGAAAATGAAAATTTAACTCACCTTCCACTGCTCCTCCGGAAGCAGCTTCACGACTACCAGGTCCCCATTCAAGGCTCTATTACGAGCAACAACTCCATCAATAAAAATGTCTCGATCACCATCCTAAGTTGGAAAAAGAAATAATCAGCTTACTAAAGCTTGAAACCAAAAATTACCTCCTCGATTTAAAAACTGTACACTCCACAGTCTGTCCACCGATTTCATAGGAATTATGCACAGCCACAAGCAGGTCTAGAGGGAACTCAGTCTCTTTGGAACTAACAGAAATGGTGGTGAACATGTAAGAGCACATCAACAGAATACAGGTGGGCCAAAAACACAAAAGCACATGAAGCAAAAAACTGGGATGGCATGCTTTCATAACTAAAATAAGAAAGGAGTAAGTTATCCTTAGGTAACTCTTTTTTAAAAATAAAATAAAATAAAGCATGCTGATATCTTTTCTACACTAGCTAAATTTTTTTTAATAAGAGTAAAAGTAAAGAAAAGTAGAAGGCTTGCAAGAAAACGGAAGAACAACAGCACATAATCCCTCAGGAACACTAAGAGCAGGAGCAGCAATCAGCTCTAGAATGTGGGATCTCCAAGAGGAGAGCAGCAAAATCATACACCCCCAGCAGCCCCCGCCCAGGAAAGTGGTGGAGAGGAAACTGGGGTTGTTTTTATGGAGACCTAAGGAGAAGGCAAAGAAGAAAAGGAAAGGCATGCAAAATGAGATTCATAAAGCTCTCGCACGTTCCACCTCCCTCACTGACTTAGGAGCAGGGTAAACTCCACACTGTGAACGCAACGAGGCACAAACACCTTCAGCTGCAGTCACATGTTTATCAACAACCCACGTGAAGCAGCGGCGCCCCAGTGAATCCCCCAGATATCAACTGCTAAACTTAAATTAGTGCCAGGTTGCTTTATAAAAACAAGCCAAATTACTTTACAAAAACACTTACATGGAAAACACAGCTAAGGAAAAGTATGCCTTCAACAGTAACTGACAAAATTAAGCATCTTCATCAACAAACACACAAACATGTACTCTCATCCTTTTAGCCTTCCAAAAGTTTATACTATGTGCTTCTTTTCAGAGGATGAGAGAAGTAAAATGTTAATTTTTCTTAGAGGAGGTAACAGGAAACCCATTTGGAAACTCAGTTTTCTAACAGACACTTGATATAGAATGGATTTAACACTCAACAATTGACTGCAGGAGATAACTATGACATTTTAGTCAAAGTTAAAATTAGCATTCCAAACTCACCACCCCATGGGATTTTAGACACTCAGCGATTTTTATACTTTCCAGTTACAAACCATTAGAGATCTTTCAGCACAGTCTTCCTGTTCAGTTTCCAGCCCAGCCGTGGGCTGGAAGCTGCGGCCCGCACACTGCCAAACCCGACCCACCCCAGTCCCTCAGGAGCAGCTACCATGTCAGCCACAAAGACAGAACTACTGCAGCTGACCTCAACACAAGCTTCTCCGAGAAACAGACAGGCAACCAGCACAGAGGGTGAACATCGGAAGTGTGGCCCATCCTCAATCAGTGCCTTCTGCAATTTAAAGCAGCAGGATGTCTCCGGCTTCCTAAGAGTGACAAAAGAGCTGCCTACATGTAGGTCATACTACCCATTATCATGTGTCAAAACACATGCAACGAGGTGCCTGTTTAATAAACAGCTACACCACCCTTAGCTCAGAGATTTCAGCCGATAAGACGTTGACATTGTCATGTTTCTATCCCGGGAAACCAACAGAAGCAGGGCTGAGTGGAACCTCAGACAACACACAAAATCTGTAATTATTACATCACTACTCAGCTCTTATGTCATTCATTCAGAAGCCTGTATATATTGCAGAACCTCTTATTTTAATGATATAAACCTTTGGAACACCTTGATGTTAAAAGTTCGAATCATCTCTCTTAACAACTTTTTAAGGCCAAAGGTTTCAGCCCTTTATCTGAATGCCAGAAGACTTGCTTTACCCATCAGAAAGAATAGGAAAAGAAGGAAAAGAAAAAAAGAAAACTGGATAATGAACAACCCTAGAGGAAGTAAACAGGGAGCGGGGGATAATCTAACCACATATAATAGGCTGGAGGGGAGAGGACAGCCCAAGAATGTTAAGATGGTCAGAGCACCTCCATCAATGGAATGGCAACTTTTGGACCAGAAGTCCATGCCACAAATGTGCAGACTGCCTCCCATGACAAGATGCACCAAAAAGCTACAAAACTTCTTGCATCAACGTAATTCAAAATTGAAACATGTTTTTCAAAAAAAGCCAAGTTTTTACATTGGGTCCATTTCTCCTTTCTATCTCATGCCCAAATAGAATAAAAAGTCATCTTAATAATATCAGATCATCTTGGTTTGCTTAAAGTCACATAATTTTATTCTAATTCTATGTCTTACTTTTTTCAGGACCGCAGGAGATAGCAATTACACATAAAAGTGACTTATTCCACGTATTTTGGGTTTGTCATGAGAAAATGAAAATTGACTCTCTATGAGTAGAAATTATAATGAATTTAAGTCAAGTTCCCAAAAAACAAATCTTTTTTATACATGATGATCAATTCACTGATTCTAGTCTTGTGACTTAAGCAGATATTTGAACATTACAAATGACATTGTATTAAGTTCACAATATTCTTTTACAGTCAGTAATTTCAGTATTCTAGATAACTTCATCAAATCTAGTCTATTTTTGACTCTCCAAAAACCTTAGAATTTTGAGGTTGATAGGAACATTAGGCAATATTTACACAACGTTTAATCCACCCCCTCCTTTTACAAAGAAGAAAACTTCTGTTTCTTACTGTCTGAGCAGAGGCTGCATCATCTTTAAAGTCAACTCTTGTCCTGACCCTCCTTGCTCAAGCAGGGCTGCAGCATTCAGGTCCTGGTTCTGACACCCCACCTGCCAGTCTACCTGTGAGCATTTCCAGTTCCCATGAGTTCACACTGGACCTGGACATGAGCCACGCAGACTCAGAAACCCAAACCAGTGGTGGGATTCATCTACATGTAATTTATTGCCTCATTATCTCCCTCTTCTAAAACCTGAAACTGACCCCAAAACCCACAAAAATAGAATGCAAGATTGTTCCAGTGTCCAAGACCGGAATATCTGCAATCACTTGGAAATGGGCCTTGATAGAGCTTTTACAGTCTGTTCTTAATTACGTAAAGGTAAATCATTAGCATTTTTTCTCTCTCTGTAACAGTATTACTACTCCATCAGTGGCCAGACAGGAGAATAAAAGAGGTACAGAAATAAGCCAATCCTAATATCACAACTGTCCAAAAAAGTCTAAATAGGACATGCCAAGAATACAATTTCAAATAGAACAAGTTTAGCTCTTGAAACATCAATATGTTTTGCTTCTTAATTTCCTTCAACAAGCCAGATTAAACAATGGCGACACATCATTTGCAAATTTAATTCGCATAAATTTAAGTTACAAAAAACTAAACTAACTAGGCCTCACACTTTAGGGGGCCTCTGCTCTGCCTTCCCCTCAGCCACACTCCTCCCCATCAGGAGTTCTCAGAGCCAAACGGATGTGTATCCCCATTTGTACTCAGCCCCAGGTCCACTTCCGGGGCACACACTGGCATCTTCCCCAGGTCTGTCTCCCTGAAGGCAGACCACGTCATAGTTGGCACCCCTGGATTTGACAGGCAGGTTCTGCACAGAGACTGGACATGTGAGATAAGATGCCCACACAGGTGTAGGCAAGGACCCTAGCAAACCACGGACAGGGAGCCAGGACTGGGGAGTGCAGAAGGGCAGGCCAGAGGTGGGCCCTCTCCGTGCAGCTCCGAAGCGTCTGAGAATTCTACACGAGAACCCAGATTCGTGGAAGGTGTATCTGCAAAGGATACATTTTATTTGTCATGAATATATTTTACTTAACAGCTTATTAGTTTGACTTATAACTTTTAAGTATTCAATATAAGGTATGTATGCCTCCTTGTGCATTCTTACGCTACGCCCCACACTTGTCAGGGGCCATCCTAACAGGGCTCTAACTTAGGGAAATTCAGTACTGGGTACGCAGGGGAGAGGAAGCCAGCAGTGAAAATTTTGGAAGGCTCTGTGCAGTTCCCCTTACCGTTCCAATCAGGGAGAGCAAGTCTCAGTGTGCACGAGAGATGAGCGATGAGAAACCTGCTCAGTCCCCAAGTGCCTCTCAGAATGAACTCCTCTCCACAATGCCTGTGATTCCCACGCTTAAAAAAAACGTGTTTTTCACATATCAAGGCTGCTGATACAACCAAGCTCCTCTGACTGGTACACCAACAAAGAGACAGTCACTCTTTCTACTGTGGAGAAAACACTGGTTATATTGGACTTCCTGAGAGACGGTTTGCCAGTCTCCAACATGGCACATTCCTAAGAGATTTCCACAGGTAACTTTTATGACTACTGAATGTGATTTTCTCCTTATGCACAAACTCTGGAATCTAACACCTATGTAAGATGTGCTTCCACTGTATGATGGAACTGCTTCCGCAGCTAAGTTACTACTTCAAAGCTGACCCTAAGTTCTACAACCCACAGCCTGAGGTCGGCATATATACCATGTTCTGTCACAGGACATGGACTCAGAGAGAATCAGCTTTGCACAACTATGTACAATATTATACTAGTTTTGTATGTCTGGTATACTAAGCTAATATTAGTTTATTAGTTTATTTGTACGTTTTTTCAACTACATACAATATTATATTAGTGTCAATGTACAACATAGCGATTAGACATTTCTATAACATACAAAGTGATCACCCCATAAGTGTAGCACCATCTGACACCATACATAGTCACTACACTATTACTGACTACATTCCCTCTGCTGTACTTTACATCCCCATGGCTGTTCTGTAACTACCAATTTGTACTTCTTATTCCCTTCACCTTTTTCACCCAGCTGCCCAACCCCCTCCCATCCAGCAACCATCACTTTGTTCTCTATGAGTTTGTTTCTGTTTTGTTTGTTTTCTTTGTTTTTTAGATTCCACATGTAAGTGAAATCACATGGTCTCGTCTTTCTCCATGTGATTTGTTTCACCTAGCATAACACCCTCTAGGGCTACCCATGTTTCTGCAATAGCAAGATCCCATTCTTCTTTATGACCGAGTAATGCAAATGTGTGGCATCTCCTCTGATAAACACTCAGCCTGCTTCTGTGTCTTGCCCATTGTAAATAAGGCTGCAATGCACATAGAAGGGTATGTATCTTTTCAAACTAGTGTCTTAGAATGCTTCAGAGACATACCCAGAAGTGGAATTGCTGGGTCATATGGTAGTTCTGTTTTTAATTTTTTGAGGAACCTCCTTACTGTTCTCTCTACTGGCTGAACCAATTTACAATCCCGCCAACAGTGCACAAGGGCTCCCTTTACTCCACATGCTCTCATTTGTGTGGGTAACACTTTTTATCTAATACAGTGGGTAAGACCTGAACTTGAAATATAAATGTGAATCCTTGGACTCTGGAGGAGAGGGAAAAAATATAACAAACTCGGCTTGAGAACAGGCTTTAAGGTCACTGTAACACCAACAATAATATCGATGAAGTGCACTAAACCTGTATTCTCACTACACCTGTCACGTAGCATAATGAAATATATGTATTCCATGTCCTCATCTATAAGCAAAAGTTTATTTCTATGGTCTTTTCCACCCTGAAAAATCTATAATCCTACTGCCATCCTATTTATGGTGTCCTGGAAAAGTCAGGTCAGGAATTAAAGAACACGGCTCTCCTAGCTTTGCACAATCAAGCCTTATGCAGAGACCTGCTGCTAACTGTACGTCAGAGTGAAACTCCCTAATGGAAGAGAGCCTGTTAAAATGAGTCGTGAACGCAAGGAAGGACAGAAAGGTCCAGTGGTGAGGAGCCTCGTACCAAGTCCTATCACCTGCATAAAAGTGACGCGAGAAACTCTGACCCAAAAAAAAAGCATTACACATTATTTTTGGACAAATGTGCAGATTAGCTCATGCAGTAGATCGAAAGTAGATAGCATATTTGTTTAGGAAAGATTAACTTAAATCAGTGGAAAACCCATAAATCCTTTTAAGCTATAAACTAAGGGCGTCCAATGACACACACTGGTGGGTGTCTGCGTGGGCTCAGCTGCTCTGCAGCCCGACAACAAATGCTGCCCCTTCCATCAGCAATGTGACTTTAAGACGGGCAGAAAGGGCTGCTAACCATAGGCAACTTCTGTTTATTTAAGTTTGAAACAAATCCTTGTCCATTCTCAACTTTGTTTTACTACTCTACTCTGCTTTTTAGTTAGAATATATTATTTCAGTTTCAGAACACATCTAAAAAATTAAATGTGACATTAAGTTTATTATAAAATTATTGAACTTACCGGGGAAGGAATGAACGCTTCATGAAACTTCTTTGGATTAATTCTCAATACACCCTTTAAAATAAAAATAAAATCTATGAGAATTTAACTAGTTACACATGTATGATTTTTTCTATACTTATGCTACTCTCCAATAAAAATTAATTAAACAGCTCGATCTAGAAACAAGTTGGATTATGAGGACTATTCATTAAGTGCATGAAACAGGACCTGCATTGGTATCTGTAACAGACGGTTCCGCAGAAGCAAGGCTCCCGCGGGCGCCTTGCCGTGAGCAGGCTGGGAGGCCACAGCAGGGCCCGGAGTGCAGCGGCAGAGCGGCGGCTGCTGGGGCTTTCTGTGCCCTTCCGAGCTAGGCTTCAGACTGCAACTTTTACTTCAAGAACAGGTGACCAGGGACTACACCTAACTACATAATGGCCCTTTTTAATCCTCTACACCTTTCCACAATTGCTTGTTTCTGTGACAATTTCCAACCTGGAAACAGCCTGGAGGGATTAGATGTATATTTTTTACTCTGCCCCCTCAGCAGAGCTGAGTGAGTCAATAATTCAAAATGGTCTAGAACCAGCTCTCAATGTAAATGGGAATCCTGGCTCCAACAGCCAGGCCACCCAGTCTGCCTTCAGCTTCATGTTATTCCAGCACCAAATCAGGGTCTGCTTCTGCTTGTGAGCTGGGGTGCAGGTGGGGGCCGTCTCCAACAACGGTTCAGTATTTTGAGCTCTTGCAGGAAGCTGTAACCCTCCCCACATCCCAGCTGCATCTGAAGGCCACAGGAACACACGGATGGAGGCAGTTATTTTCCTAAGAGCCAGACTCAAAGAGTGTCTTGAGAAAGTGTTTTAAGCAACACTTCCCCCTAAGATGTTGAAAAATTCAAAGATACATAATTAACAAAACAGGTGAGGGCATAAAATACAGCAGAAAACAATTCTTCCTTTCATGTTTAAATTACAAGTTTCCATGCAACAGTTTCTACTACCATTAACATCCCAATAAGACTATTACAAATGTTCATTCAGTCTTTAATTCAGTAATTATTTCTTGAATTCTGACGATGTTCAAGACCCTGAGTCAGACCACGTGGGGGAGAGAGCGATGGCCAAGCTGTGTCCCTGCTGAAACATGAATGCTGGGAGGGTACAGCTCACGTCTAGCTGGGGGCACTAGGACAGGCTCCAGAAACAGTGTCTGACCCAGTCCTTGATGGAGGAGAAAACTTTGCAGGTAAATCAGAAAGGAAATACAGGCAGACTGATACAAGCAAGAGTGACAAAGAGGGCAAATGCCCTTCTCCCCTGAGGCTGAAACTCTGCTTAGGGTAAGAGACGGGCCAGAAGAAAAGGCTGGCAAAGCTTGCTGAGGCCAGACCCAGCAATTTCGCTTCTAAGACAGCTGCTTCCTGTTGGGGGGTAGGAAAAAAAGCTTATCCTAAATCTTCATCTACTCACTCCACTAATATTCCTGAGGACTAGAGTGATAGGCAGTGTGCTAGCAACGCAGCCCCTGCTCCCCTAGAGCTCAAAGTCTAATGGGGGAAGACACTCCAAATAAATAAATGTAGATTCATTGATGTTAATTTTTTAAATTTATTTTCTGATCCCAGGCATTTTTCTCTGACCTAAGTTTCTATTATTTTCAATTGCTATTCTTCTATCATCCCTTCTAGCTCAATGGACAGTTAGTACATAAAGTCTAGAGAGAAGGACGCCTTCTGCTTTGAAAGTGCCTTTAATTACAGAGCACTGAGAGAGGCCGAGGCTGGGCTCAGGGGAAAGGGACAGCTTGCTTAGGGCTGTAACAAGGCTCTACTTAAAAGAACAGATGTTAAAAGGACCTTAAAGATTCTATTCCTGATTTTCTACTCCAAACTACCCAATGTATAAAAGCATACGGCAGGATGGAAGGCTTGTTCCGGGAGAACATCTGCACTCTGACTGCAGCGTATCCCTAAGGACTGGCCCTCGGCAGCCCTTTGAGAGCACAGATCACACGGAGGAGGGAGGGACTCGAACAGGGTCCTCAGCAGACCAGAGTCACCTCCACAGCCTGACAGAAGGAGCTATCAGCAAAGCACGGCAGGAAGTGATCTTTTAACTGAGAGACTTCCAGCAGATGGTCTGTCTTACCTAAAAAGTCCAGCACTTCCATTGTCATAGTTTTATGACTGTTGCCTCATCTGCCCCAACCCCTTCTTCCTCGACCCTGTCCTAGGCCCGGAACTGGACCCGTAGGCTCCAACAGGCTCCCTCCTGTCTCTGAACACTCCTGCACCTGCTCAACTCAGCTAAAGGCTGGCTGTGCTCTGGTACGCTCCCTTTCCTTGGAGGGGTCTCAGGAAACCACTTCCTCCGCTATTCCACCCACCTCAGGGACCAGAGGAAGAATGTTTCCCCCTTGCTTCCCCACTGTGGCTTTTACAGGTTTTCCCCTCCATTCTCTTTCAAACCCCCCAGATCCTCTGAAGTTCATGTCGTTAGGGCCTTCTATACCTTCCAGCGCCACCATCTTCCAACTGGGTCATAGCCCTGACTCACTAACACTTTTACCTGTACCTCCCTGTCCTCTTCTCCACCCCACAATCCCATAAACACTTAACGGGACTTCACACCCATATGGATGACCAAGCAACCCTAGCCAGTCGTCCCAGCCACTCTCTCCCATGTTCACTGCCTGTGTCTTGTCATCGGTGCTAACTACATCACCTCCAAACACCCAGACAGACACACACAAAACAAGTATAACACCTTCTGAATAAAATCTTCCGGCCTTCAGCTCACTTAGGGTAGAAACACCACTTCAGCGATTCTCTGTCTTCACTACGACCTCCAACCCATGGGCCTCACCACATTCTGACCCTTCGTCATCCTCCGCCATGTTTAGTCCCTTCCTTGGCTACCTAGCTGCCACAGCCTGTCACTACCTCCTGTCCTTGCAAACCCGGAGCCTTGAGGCCATTCTTCCTCTTATATCTAACTAGGAAAACCTCACTCTCAGTTGACCCAACTATCTTCCTTCTCCATGCCTAGACCCAAGAAGCTGAATGTCATTGTAGAAAAATACCCCACAACTGGGCTAATTAGCCTAACTTGGCAATCACAAACATGTTTTACTTGGCTTACAGAATGTTTGAGAATACTCAAAACTGAAGAATTTCACACATAAATATGTATTTCCAGATTTTCTTGAAACATCAGCTAACCCCACATGGCAGCCACCACGTGAGTTGAGTAACAGATGCTTCTCTTTAGCAATCAAAACAATCACAAATAACACTTACACCAGTATACCACACATCACACACAGTTTTAAGGGCTTTATATCTATTCAACTAATCAACTAATTGAGTGTTAACTCAAACCCAGGCAACCCCATGAGGTAGGTGCTGCTATTCTCTTGTTTACAAATGAGAAAAGTGAGGCACTGAGAGGTGCCTACTTTCACACCACATTCAAGCCCAAGCAGTCTGGTCCAGAGACCTTGCTCCCAACTGCCGCAGACTGCCTCTGGGTCGGGTCACCCCAGGACCCACTCCCCCCAGGAAACCCACACCACACTTCCACCCTCAGGCTTCCCGATCTTGGTGAATGACAACATCACCCAGCCAGCTGCTCACCTCAAACACTTGGGGACCATCCTGTATGCCTCCCTTTGCCTCACCTTCCACAGTTAAGCCATCCGTATGTCATGCCAGTTCTAGCTCCATATCCATCCACTTCTCTCCACCTTCCCGGCTGCCTCCCTTGTTCACATTTCCACATGTTCTTTCCTGGTGTATTCCAATGGCCTTCTACATGGTCTCCCAGCTTCCACTCTAGTTTATTTGTCTTAAAATTGCCAGTGAGACGTTTTTAAAGCATAAAATAGATCATGTCCTTCCTTTGCTTAACACATTTCAGTGACTCCCCACCATTCTTTAAATCAAATCCAACTCTCCAACACAGCCCAGAGACCTTACATGATTTGGTAGCTACCAAACTCTCCAACTTACTCTCATACGGTCAATTCCCTTTGTCCAACAGGCTTCCTTCCTAGTCCTCAAAACACCAAGCCTCTTTCTGCTTGCTATTTCTTCCACTAGCTCATCTCCCTGCCTATAATGTTATTTTCCTAATTCTTCAAATGGATGGCTCAGTCTCACCCTTCAGATCTCAACTCAGAGATTCCCCTCCTCAGAGGTCACAGACTATAATTTTCTCTATTTCTTTAGTCATTTTTGCTTATCTCCCCAGTGAAATGCCTGTCCGTTATATGCTTTGCACTTAGTAGGCAGTCAAGAAAGATTTGTTGAGCTAATTAATTAATGCCTGCAGAGCTGAAGTTCTCCCACCACCCCCTAGTATTACTGTTACGAATGTCATCCCCTCTTCTAAATGACTGGGCAGTCCATTGTCATGTCACCTCTGATCCTCTCTTCAATCCATACCCAGTGTTCTCCAGTTGATTTCACTCTTAACAAATGGTGACAGTCTAGAAACTAGTTCTTCCTCTCCTGTCCTCCTGAACTAGGATTTCTTTTGAGGCCCAATAATAGCTTTACACCAATATTCTACCTGAACTCTGACATCATGTCTTAGGCAGCTCTGGAGGCTCAGCCTGAACTGCCTTTAGACACAGCACCATCTGGGACTGTGAGGCCATCAGGTCCACCATCTTCCTACCCGTGTCACTTTGGCCACCACCACACACCTGAGCCCCTCCCACAACCATCCATCCCGTACTCTCAACTTCTTCCAACGTCTCCGGCATCAACCTTCCAACCATCTACCTATGTAAAGAGAACGGACCTATGTTCTTTGATGTGAGAACCTGTTTACCAAAATATTTTCAAAACTACACATGCATGATCACAGGTTGCTGCTGGTCAGCTTAACACAGGAGAGAGATTTCTTAGTCACTGTGGACTCCTCTTCCCCACAGAGGTCACATACCAATGAAATGTCAAATTATCGGTTGAAGTATTGAAAGGAAACAAAAATATCATTCTACTCCTATATTAAAATATCTCAAATCTCTCATTAAAAGTTGCTTTTCTGAATGGCGAGAAGAAGAAAAAGGATATAACAATATACTTACATGTGAATAAAAAGTTAAATGCTTTTATGTTTCAACATACAAAAATCTTTTATTGTCTAGTTCTCTAGCTTACCCTTCAAGGCCCGAGCACACAAAGTTTGTATCAGAAAGCAGATGGACTCTGTTTCTTTGCCTATGAAAATCTTATTTACAATGTTGTATATTTCACACGGTGACCTCATATCTGGAACCCGTTCCTTTCCCCATCTGCAAAGAACAACTGTTCTCATCCGGGAGGGGGGAGGGGGGTGTCTCTGGCTGGAGTCTCATGATGTCACAGGCCAGGAGGAACCACTTAAAAACTCCAGGAAATGAGAGTTGTTATATCAGTCGGTTTTTTGTTGTTTTATTTTACTATCACCTAAGAGTTACTTCAAAAGCAAAAATTAATAGGAGGGAACAAAAACTAACACAACTGCAGAACAGTTCCCTCAGGTTATCTGTGTAAATTCTATAACCAAAATTATAAGCAATTTTTCTTTCAAGTTATAACAACTGAAATTCCCCTCATTTTTCTTCAAAGACAATAAGTATCTTGATCCCTTATTCAATCAGTAAATAACTATTCAATAAACTTTTTAAGCATCAACCAAATGCCAGGTACGTGGGAATAAGACATGACCCTGCCCAAAAGGAACTGAATAATCTACTTGAGGAAACATAAATATCAGGACATCACACTGGCTTGGACATCATCACCCTGCAAAGCAAAAGGTCACCAGTTTGATTCCCATTCAGGGCACATGTCCAGGTTGCAGGCCAGGTCCCTGGGCGGGGGTATGTGAGAGGCAACTGATCAATGTTTCTCTCGCACACTGATGTTTCTCTTCCTCTATTTCTCCCTCCAATCCCCTCTCTAAAAATAAATAAAATATTTAAAAATAAAAATAAAATAAAATAAAGGGTAAACCAAGAAGGCAGCTTCAGGAAAAATGGCAATGGCCCATTCTGCAGAGAATTAAAATGAGACTTCTCAAAGGGGGTGACACTTCACTAGGGACTTAAAGGTCGAGCACGATGACATCAAGACAGAGGGAGAAGGCGTCCCAAGCACCAGGAACAGCCTGCACAGAGTCACAGAGTCGCCGAAGAGCAGAGTCTTCACAGGAAACGTCTGAAGGTCGGGGTCAACGGAGCAGAGTGTACCAGGAAGAAATGCGGGAGATGAGAATGGAGAGGCACAATTGTTCCACGCACGTGGACCAAGGTGAGGGCCAAGAAACTGTAGGTAACTCAGTGTGTGGGCTTCATGGAAAACAGCATGCGTGTGGACTAACGAATGGACAAATGTCCAACTCTCCTGAGAGGCCTTGTCAAAGAAATCCAAGGGAAGCTTTTAAAAAAAAGCCAATAGGACTTTCAAAGTCAGAAGATCAAGTGATTTTGTTAAAATACAGTTTTCCATTCAAGAGTTTATATTAATCACACATGCACTTGACCACAGGGAAATACAAAAAAGTGGTAAAAAAGGAAGAGAAGGTGATAGTATCTATTAATTGGCTGGATCTTCAGCCAAAAACACAAACATAGAAGCTGAGCTCTCAGAATGAGAAAAAAATGGAACACAGCCAACATTTTCAAGTGAGCCAGGTAACACACAGCAATATTGCATAATCCAAGAATTATGAAATGAACTTAATTCAAAGAACATGTGGCTCTGCCCCACCTCCATCTCACTACCCACCACGTGCCTCCCACTTCAGGCCTAAGGAGGCCTCGGCTGCCCACGGCACGGCGCTTCACCGGCCGGGGTTTTCATCGGCGCCACGACTCTCCACGCCTTCTTCCCACACACGCCACTCATTGAATAGACCGAGCTAGTTATCCTTCAACATCCACGGCAGGCGTCACCTCCCTCAGTTTCACAATCCCCCCAACCACTCTCCCATGCCCCTGGCCACACCCTTCTCAGCACTAACCGTCTACCCCCCAATCGTCTGTTCACACGGCTGCCGGCCTCCCCCTGGGCTGCCAGCTCACAGCGCACGGAGGCAGCCTCTTCCACCTTCACCCCAGAGCACCCGTGCGCCTGCTCTTAACTGTAAACTGTGCATGGCTAACGGCGGATGCTCAATAAGCATTTGCTGAGCCAAACCACCGTACTAACTTGTAAAAGTATTTTGTAAACTATAAAGCACTCAACAAATATTGTCTGCTGCTGTTCACTGTTTCCCTTTCAACCTTATTCTCCATCATTCAGCTTGCATGGGCTCAAGACAAACTGAACTATCCACGCTTCTTCTAGCCAAACCCCACTTCTTACTTTTGTCTGAGTAGCTCAACTGGTCCTTCCATCTATAAAGCACTTTCTCTTATCTTATAGAAATTGCACCAGTCCACAGCCTGGATCAACAACATCCCTTCCATACCACATTCTTGGGCAGGCCTAACTGGAAGTAATCGCTCCTACCTCTCAACTCTCAGAGCACCGCGTTCTCTCTGCCCTGTGGCACTTACTACCTCTAATGGCACTGTAGGTCTAAGAAGTGGGAAGCCCTGTGCCTGTTATACCATCATTTCTTTCAAAACACACAGCACAGAAAAATAAACATTTTACTGGAAAAAATAGATTACTTATGATTCCACATATCCAAGGAATTGCCTTCGAGTATGATTTAAGCACCTGGATAAGTGTTCCTCTCTTCAAGCCTTCTGAAACATCCTCCTTGGACATGTAATTTTCAAATATGCTCTTTTTCTTCCCTCGTGTGGACTTGTTCTTTGACTTTTTGTCACCTGGCGAAGCACCAACACCACGTGGGCCAACCACAGAGGACACACCTAGAAACATGAGGCAGTAATCAACCCTTTTTTCAATCAAACATCTCTGTATTTTTAAAACTGGAGATATTTTACCTTTTTTTTAATTTATAAAAACCAAAAAGAAAATGAAACTCCCTGATAAAGATTTCAAATAGCCACAAAAAGGAAAGAGTAAGTGAGAAAACATGAATAAAATGTATACAGAGACAAGTTCTAAATCAGCACCACAATATTCATGGAACGCAATCTGAATAATGGCTTCAGTATGCCTTCTGCTTATAAACACAAACTTTTTAAAAACAGGAATTACTAAAAGACTGCCATTTTTCAAAAGGAAATTAAATAGCTGTGTTCAATATAATAACAAATTAAAGACAACAAGAAACAACACTTAATTCTAGAATAAATGACACAGGAGAATATTTAATAAGTCTCTAAAAGAATTACAGTCCCCCTCAGTCCTCAAACCCGCCTGCATCTCCATTCCAGCTGCATGCCAGGTCTCTAGCTGCTAGCAGAGACTCCCTATTCCTTTTGCTACCTCTGAGGGTCCCCAGGTTCAGCCTGCAGTCAGGATGGCTCATTGCCGGGTCCAAGGTCGCCTCTTCTCTCCAGATGCAGGGGGTGCTCCACTGCCCAGGCTCAGAGTCCTTCAAGCCTTGAGCAGCTCGGGTGTCACAAGCTGAAACCAAAGAGAAGTGAGTGACTGAAGAGCAATTAACCTGTAGCCTCCTCTGTGCCCTCGGACATTTAGTACTTGGATGGCAAAGGCAACATGGTGCCCTCCATGGCTCCTGGTGTCACATTCTCCTGGGCAGTTAGTCGAACACACCATCTGTCCTGAGTTTCTTTTCAAGGCCTTCACCTTCACAGGTATCACCAACTTGTTTGTTCGGGCCAATTCAACTAAAAACTTCCACAAATGGGCAATGAGGTGGAAATTAAGGAGTTCAGCCATTCTATTCTGCTTGTGAAATGCACAAGAGCAAGAGGGAATATGGTTTTGAAAAATGGTATAAGACCTAGAATCTAAACACTATAATGAAATAGGTACTAAACTAAGACTCAAGAGGCATAGCACTGCCTAAGTTTAACCTTGAACAAAATGACATTCCTCTACAAAACCAAGTACTCGATTCCTTAGAATTCATCAACAAAACCTAATTCACTGCCACAACCACAGTCCAAAACCATTTGGGGAACCCAGGATGGTTCACTAACTTTCAAAAAACAGAAATATGGTAATTAAGCAGCTATTTCCCTACTCTTAACTGCCATCACTTCAAACCAGTCATCTGACCAGAAGCTCAGGCAGCTGCTTCTAAGGAATATCAGGCAGCTGCCTGGATCAGCAGACTGGAATATGGGGCCCTGCAGCTGGCCCCCTGACCTTCCACCTGGATACTGAACATGTCATCACAGCTTCTACTTTCTACTCAGTGCTGGCCACCAGCCCAGGATTTAAGCCTATACTTGCAAATTTCCAAAACCCTGGTAAGCAGCCTTTATGATTTCCCATAAAATGGATCAAGATGTCATTCTGAACACTAGCTTCCATTTCCTCTAAATTTCCCACAAACATCCTTTACCAAAATGATGTAATTTTTCTTTAAAACGAAATTAATATAATCCAGGAGAAGAGAAGCAACAGAGACAAAAGGTAATAGGTCATTTAGTGATACATGAAGAGATTCAGAAAGTCAAAAAGTGCAAGAAGGAAGAGATCAGATGTTCTTAGATCAGTGATTTTCAATCTTTCTCATCTCATGGCACACATAAACTATAAAATTCTGCAGGACACCAAACAATATACTTTTTGTCAATCTGACAAAAAATAGCTATAATTTTGACTCATTCACACCAGACAGCTACTGCTCTGTTGGCTGTCGTCATTTTTTTATTTGACAATCAAAAGGAAAAGAAGACAGTGCCCCTGACTGCACACTCAGGTATTTCACGTTTTAAGCATTCTTGTGCCTTATCGTGCCTTGGGATAAACAAGGCAATGGGAAAGACACATACCAGAGTCCAGACTGTCTGATGGTCTAATTCAGAAATGCATTCATCCACTTACTCATTCAACAAATCCTTCTGCAAGGTACTGTACTCGGCACAATGAGGGATACAAGAGTTAATTTATAAAAATCATATTGAACTAACAATCGATACAAGTTGAGAGGTAAGAGCACTATTTTTTTTAAGTATGGGTAAATGTACATATGATGGAAGAGAAAGGGTATCTCCAGCTCAGGAAATCCAAGAAAGCTTCAGAAAAAAATTTTAAGGAAGAACTGAGAATGTGAGAAAAGCATACTGCTGGCAAAAGGAAACAAAAAAAGACACACAGCACAGGCAGGTTCTTGCAACATTCATTCCATTTGGATGGAGTCCAGCCTATAGGAAGGGAAGCAGTGGCCAGAAAAGTGAAACAATATGGAAGGTCTGGAGAACCAGCCCAGTTTTTCAAAGACAGCGGGGAATTTCTGGAGCCTGAGTGAGCAGAAGAGAAGAACAGATCAGAGTCGTGTTTCAGGAAAAATTAACCTGTTCAGGATTCAGAATCATCTGCACTTGAGAAAAACTAGCAGCAGCTGCACCTTAGGAAAGAACTAGAACAGACTGGGGAAAAAGGAAGGCCTGAACTAGAGTGGTACAGGCAGAGACAGAAACGAAGAGACTCTTCATATGGTATTACACAAGGCGACGGGGCACCATCTGGCACCCAGGCAGACCTGGAGGAGAGCGAGGAAGTGGCAATTGTGTAAGATTTCAAACAACAAGACTGGGGAATGATAACATCACTAAGTTAGTGAAGATGATGAATTCTACGGGGGGTACTGTATACCTCCACATGAAAATACATACCTTTATATATATACCTCTATGCATAGAAATACATACCTCCACCTATACCTCCACACCTAATCATTGGAAACTAGGGCACAGCTTAGATAAATGAGCCAGCCGTTTATATAAAAATGGTACCCCAAAGTTTTCTCGAATGGATGAGATTGTCAAGAAAGGATAAACTAATACAGAAGAAGGCCTAGGACAAAATCTGGGTTAGGGCAACTTTTAGGAAATGCAAAGAGGAAGAAGTAGAAAATATAACAAAGAAGCTAATAAAGATATAGGGAAATAACCAAAACAGCCAGATTTTCTTTCTAAAGGGAAGAAAATAACTTCCAAAGACAGGTTCATGATCAAGGTTTGCACCCACTACTAAATAAGAATACAAATAATGTCAACCTTCGGTAGGGCAAAGGTTTGGGGGCAAGCTGCAGGAGGGAAAAAGAATGCAAAACGAGCCAGAACTGAAACGGGAGTACTTCATATCAAGTCCTGAGGTAGGCAAGAGTTCAACATTAAGGGAGCTTACTGCCACATCAGTGGGATGGAGGCAAGGAAATCTCGACGTAACTGTCCCTGGGTTGACTGCATCTGTGACTTTCCTTCACAGCAAATATCCCAGATGGTGTGATTTATAGCTAACCTCTCTCTCTAGCTCAAAAAGACAAGGACTGTTTGGTTGCATTCATCATTATAACCCCAGTGGCTCCCACAGTACCTAGGAGATAATAGGTACTCAATTATCACTCCTTAAATAATGAGTTTGTTTTCATACACAAGCAGTGAGAACACCAAGAAAAGCAGGGTCATTCTGGGAAAACACAGTAACAAATAGTCGGCAAAGAATGAGAGAAAAAAAAAACATAAGACCCAGGAAACAAAGTTGGCAAGGATAAGCCAGACAGCTGGTCAGGGAGTCAAAGCTTGCCTTTGGGTATCAAAGTACTGGGGGAAGCGGGAAAGATTCCAAATATATATGATGCTAAGCATATGAACAAATAAGCAACCTTCCCTTCTTAGTGGCATAGTTGTGAATGCCCCTTAACCCTGGAGAAATCCTGGCACTTCTACCTGACACACTGAAAGCACACGGTAATTTCTAATCCTAACCAGCTTCCAGAACGGGGGCCAAAGGTATGCTGCCCAACTGCCGACTGGCTACCACAGAGGAGGTTTTACCATGGAAACAGCTGTACGTTCTGAAGAGCTGGGCTGGGTCAGGACGGACAGGCAGTAACACTAACAGAATGAGGAGGAGAGGGGAAAGTGCAGACTTGAAAGAGAATAAATCTGCAGAAAGCATCTGGGTGAAAGAAGAGGTGTCCTGAAACCCTTTATATCCCCAAACCTAGCACAATGCAGACCAGGTAAACACAAAACTTAAATCCATGAAGCCAATTCGGGACAAAAGCCACCAGGTTGCAGCAAATAAAACTCATGAGAAATACGAGCTGTGGGGCCAGGACTAGGGTGAGGCAAGCAAGGCACCCAGGACGCAAATTTCACAAAGCAGAGTCTCAGGAGCGCCGACCCGCACTCTGCAGGGCTCCGAGGGCGGGCAAGCGCCTCCTGAGATGGATGAGCCGCAGGGATCTCGCCTGCCTTGTCCTAGACGCGGCCCTGACCAGTAGCAAGAGTAGATGACATTTATGAACCTGGGTGGTGAAGGAAACTCAAGGAGATAAATTCAAAAGAAAAGTTTAAAGAGTGAAACGGCTGAGCCTACTCAGAAGCTAAGAAGGGGCCCGTGGAAAGCAAGAGATGGTAAAAACAAGTGAAAAAGGACACACTTGAGTTTTTTAAAAGAATGAAATTAAAATTAATCTCACTGAAATTAAGGAAATAAACAATTTACATTATGAATCAATGGGAAATACATGTAACGGTCAACAAGTAATGTTAAAACACTACTTAATACCATTTTTTAAAAGAGCCAACAGATCCCCACTTCATAACATTCTGAAGTAAAATTCAGTGTGAATAAAATTTAAATGTTTAAAACTGAGACAGAGAGACAGAGACAGAGAGAGAAAAGGCAAGGGAGATGCCCAGACGGCTGAATGAGGAATGCGACAAATATTATCCCCGACAACGAAAGTGGACAAAATTATCACAACCAACCATTTAAGGATGTGGATATTTTCCAAAGACATCCAGCAAACTGAGAAGTGTTTATTCAAGAAAATCTACTGAACCTCAGTAAAAGTAGTGGTCATGTGCGGTGTTTAGGCTGTGGCTCCCACCAGCCCACAGCCATCCCCAGTTCCGTGGTGTGAAAGTCCTCACAGGACCGGGCAAACTGGGAAGACGGGCAGCCCCACTGCCAGAAGGAGCTAAATTCACCTGGGTCGGAAGGAGAATTCCGTGCCCAGGGGCATTTTCAAAAACAACAGTGATTCAAAGGGCAGAGAAGTCAGAGGAGGCCAATGTCACAGCTCGCCTGAATTTGCTGCACTAGTTAGGGCAAGCAGACCCACCAGGAATTTAACACAGAGTCAGGGAGTGACACGACCCCAGTGGGCCTTGATAAGAGTCTGCTTTTTCCTGCTGTGTGCCTGCCCAAGACTATAAACACGCAGGAGAGAAATGAGAGGGCCCTAGAGAGCTACTCGCCCCGGATGAGTGTGAGCCTTGCAAACACAGGAAGCCGGGGCAAAACCATAAACCCCCGAACCTGGAACGCACTCCCCAAGCCTCACAAGAACTGCTGACAGAGGGTGGGGGCCCCACTGTTTCAAGGAGTTTAAACGCAACCTCGGACCAATCACAGACTGATTACGAGGATATACTGATCCAAGGACAACTACTAGAAAGTCAGGCTTAAGATAAAAACAAGAGCCCTGGCCCGGTGGCTCAGTTGGCTGGAGCATCATCCCATGCACCAAAAGGTTGCAGGGCACATACCCAGGTTGCAGGTTCAGAGTCGGGGCACACATGGGAGCAAATGATCAATGTTTCTCTCTCACATAGGTGTTTCTCTCTCCCTTCCTCTCTCTCTAGAATCAATGTTTAAAAAATTTCCTCAGGTGAGGACAAATAAATGAATGAATGAAATAAAAACAAGAAAGGAAGAACTGAGCAAAGACATCAGCAGCACACCCTGCAGGAAAAAAACAGACGCCATAAAATTACCGTATTTTTCAGTCTATATGACATACCTAGGTTTTAGAGGAGGAAAATAGAAAAAAAATTTTTTGAAGCAAAAAAATGTGGTAAAATATTTAATAACATAAATAACATAATATTTCACCAATGTAAATGTAAACAGCCAGGTAAGCTACATTAGGACTATAAGACACAGCCCCATTTTCCTCCCAAATTGGGGGGGGGGGGGGTTGCATCTTACAGTTCGAAAAATACGGTAATTCCAGGCAAGTCACTGAACAAACGAAAAGAGGAACCACCTCTAACTCTGGAAGAAAACGAATCAAAATGCAGAATATATTGCCAAAATTGTCCAGGTTTCAACAAAAAATTATAATTTTTTCAAAAATGTAAAAGTATGACCCATACGTTTTTAACTTTTGGGGTAGACAGTTTCAATAAAATTGTCTCTGGGGAAACCTAGATTTTGGACTTATACAACAAAGACTTCAAAGCAACTATTATAAATACGGTCAAAGAACTAAAAGAAACCATCTTTAAAGTAAAGTATGGACAAAATGACTCATCAAATAGATAAGACAGAAATTATAAGAGAACCAAATAGAAACTCAAGTTGAAAGGTAGAATAACAATGAAAAATTCACTAGAGGGTTCAGCAGCAGATTTGACTTGGCAGAAGAAAGAATCAATAAACCTGGGGGGAAAAAGATCAACTAAGAAAAAAGATAAAAATAAAGAATTTTTTTTAAATCCAAATTCAGGACTTGTAATAAAGAGTCTGGCCCCAATTTCAGATGTCTTAAACCTCACTTCCCCCTTCCACTTTGACCCAGCTAGACAGGTTGATAAGAAAAATCTACTGTGCCCCCACTTTGGGCCCTAGAGGAAAATTCAAATTTTGCAAATCCTCAGCATGCACATGGAAATTTCACCTAGTCCCCTAGCCATTATAAGGGCCTGACCCCTTCCTTCTGCCTGGCTCAAACCAAGGCAGACCAGCTTGTACCCACCCCAGAGGCTCCAGGATGAGTAATAAATCTCCCCTCAAACTCTTAGTGCATGGAGTGCAATGAGCATAAACATCCTACTAATTGGGAAGCAGTGCATTCCACCTCTGCAGGGTGACCACAGAACAGGAATGAAAGAAGGGACAACTATACCAATTTACAGAAATGAAAAGGATTATAAGGGACTACAATGAACAACTTTATCCCCCTAGACAACTTAGATGAAATGGACAAATTTCTAGAAAAACACAAATTACTGAAGCTGACTTAAGAATAGAAAATTTAAATAGACATATAGTAAGAAATGAAATTAGTCATTAAAAATTTTCCAATAAAGAAAAGCCCAGATAGCTTCCCTGGTGAATTCTACCAAACATTAAAAAATTAATAATAATACTAATCCTTTACAAACTCTTCCAGAAAACAGAGGAAATATTCCCCAACTCATTCTAAGAGGGTAGTATCCCCCCAATAACAAAGGCAAAGACAGCACAAGAAAAAAGTTTTAAACATAGTTTAAAAATTTCTTCCTGGGTCAGTTTTGTTTATTTGCATTTTTCTAGGCATTTGTGAATAAAGTTACGGGGGGAGGCAGGGCAGGGTAGGGGGATTGGTGCAGTATGTTATTCAAAATATCCTCGTGGTTTTCTCAATGCCTGTGACAGTGCTGTCCTTTCTGAAATTAGGGACATTTTCAACACCTATGCTGTCCAACATGGTAGCCACATGCCATTATGTGTCTTTTGAGCACTTTCAAGAGTGGCTAGTATAACTGTCCAGTCTGAAATATTTGTATTTCATCTTTATCTTGTAGGATATTTTCACAGGGCTCAGAATTCTAGGTGTTTCTCATTTTCTCTCAGTAATTTGAGGATAGCATTCCATTGTGTTTGAGCCTCCACGGTTTCTGTTGAGAAGTCTGTCTATTTGATTTCTGGTCTAATAGCTGATTCTTTGAAGGTATGCCATTCTCTCTCCCCACTTCTGGCAGCTTTTGAAATTTTTCTCCTTGTCTTTGGTTTTCTTCAGGTTTACTAAAATAACCCATGGTATGGATTTCTTCTTACCCAGCTTGGTGTTAGCAAGGTTTCTTGAATCTACTCCTTGATAACTTTCACCAGGTATGAAAAGTATCAGCCAATCTCTTCCAGTATCACTTCTGCCCCACTCTCTCTCAACCCTTTGTCTGGGACTCCAATTACACACTTTTGATCTTTTCAGTGTCTCTGTGTCTCCCTCAATTTCTTCAGTAATTTTTCCACTTCACTAATTCTCTCTTCAGCTCTACATAATCTTCTGTTGAACTCATCCAATAATGTTCTAGTTTCACTTACTATAGTTCCACATCTAGATTTTCCATTTTGTTTATTGGAAAGTTTCCAGTTCACTACTGAAAATAGTGAATCTTCTCTTTTGTCTCTTTGAACAAGGTAAGCATAGCTACATTAAAGTTGACTCTTAAAAGCTACAATATCAGAGGCCCCTATGGATCTAACACTATATTCTATTGCTTCTATTTGATTTTGTTCACGTCGTGCCTGATTTTCTTAATTATAGGATGGACACTACATTGTAAAATGTTTGTAGAAATAATTTGAGGCCTAGTATAATGTTATCATCTTCCAAACAGGATTTACATTTGCTTTTTGCCAAGCACCTGAGACAAACACAATAAATTAACCTCAACCTCTTTTTAGAGTTTAAATGTATTGAAAGTGGAGCTACAGTTCCTCTGAGGGCCTGTTTATAGCCAGTTCACTCTTACCTGTCAATGGTAGCCCTTCAGGATCCCAATCCCAAATAAGAATGGTACAGCAGGGCTTGTGAACTAATTATAGAACAAATTACTTATAGTGTGCTTCCTTTTATGAAAGAGAAAACAAGAATTGCACACACATACACTTGTGCAAAAAAGATACACAGAACAGAAAGTCAGAACTAGTGAGAATGGTGACCTACACAGGTTAAGTTAAAACAGGACGGAAAGGCAGCAGGGAACACTGGGTAAAACGAATGGATATGGAGCAAATTCACAGTCAGAACTGGCATGTTCTGACTTTTGAAACGACATTCATGTTTCACATACTCAAAAAAGTCAACATAAAATAAAATAAAAATGGAGGAAACATCCTAAAATGCAATACAAAAAAAAAAAAAGAATGATCCTAACTATATTTAAAATGAAAAACACAATATACTAAAGGGATGGGGAGGAACTAACCCAAGTAATTTTTCAACACAGTATTTAAACCCTAAGGTTAAAGACAAAAAAAGAAGTATAAATAAAAATTAAATTCAAATTAATAGTTTTTCACAGAGGTATGCATTAGCAATTCTAAAACTACTTCCTGTATATTCTAGGATTCAACAAATAAGTAAATATACTGTGGATAATAGCAGTCAGGTTTGTCAATATAAGAAAGAAATTACAAAGACAGAAAGTGGAAAGACTAGAATAAAATCTGTGGTATAGAAATGGAAGTAGAGATACCACTATCACTCAATGGTTTATAATATATGGAGATAGACAGATATAGAAATATAGATATGTCCACATACATACACATAAACACACAAATGTATGAAAGTATATCTATTCTTATATTATCCAGCTCTGTGTGCTAAGAGGGCCTATAAATAACAATATCCCAGCAGCAACAAACATATCTAGTACCTAGATCTCAGTTTCTAAATACCCTTCACTGCAAAAGGGATCCAAGGCTCCTCAGAAAAAGTGGTCAGTTCTGAGACTGGCTTAACAAAAGTACAATATGAGTCTAGAAGGGGGTTGGCAAACTACAGCCCAAAGGCCAAATCCAGATAGCAACCTTTCTTTACTAATAAAGTTTTATTGGAATACAGCCACGCTCATTCATTTACAAATTATCCATGGCTGCATTCCTGCTACAAGGGTGGAGTAAGTAGTTGCAACAAAGACTGTATGGTTCACAAAGCCAAAGATATTTACTATCTGGCCACTTACAGAAAAAGTTTGCCAAGCCCTGGGCCTAGAATATCTTCTTGTTCCAAAAAGAAAACACTCAAAAAAGAATGGGGACATGTCAAAAGTTCACAGGAGCCAGTTCAAAACGTTACTACTGGCCAAATATATGACAATTTGAGGGTTAAATTTTTAAATGATGACAGCTTATATGTTACCCATCAAGTAAGAAAACATGAGTTCATACTGATATAGACAGATAGACAGATAGATAAATGGAAGGGTGGAGCTCTTTCTTATATCAGAATCCCAACTAGTAAATGTAGAAAAATGATGGAATCAGAAAATTACCATTGACAATCATCATAATAATTCAGATTCATCAATGGGTTCTCAAAACCAGCGAGTAAAAGTTTTGAGGAGTAACAGAACATTAGTCTCAAAGTAGCCTCAAAGATACTTATTAAATACAAAGAGAAAGCGCACCCTTGACAGCAGAGCAATGGGGCAGACCACCCAACCAAGCAATCAAAGTAGACACCTGTAACGAAACAAGTCAACATCACACGCCTCCTGATACAATGAAAAACATTAATTATGAAACATGAATTAAACCTGCTACAAAATAACTGGCCTATAATCTTTAAAAATGTTAAATTCATAAAAGCTAAAACTGTTCCAGATTAAAGGCAACTGATGACACATGACAACTCTATGCTACTTGTGATCCAGGATTTTCTTTTCACATAAAGAACACGACTGAGAAACTGAGAACATCTGAACAGGATCTATAGATTACATCAATGGCATTCCATCAACTTTAATTTCCTGATTTCAATCATTTCTGTAGGTGTGAAATTATGTTTCCAAAAAGAATCCAACTCTTTAATTATAAAATCGTATCTGCTTATTGAGTCACTTTTCTCATGCTAAAGAACATTCCCAACAACTGACAATTTAACAACTAAAAACAACCCCATAAAAGGGACTACAAATGATGTATTTAAAAAACGAAATTCAAATAACCAGTTAAAGGACATGTGGGCTACAAAACCATTTCATCCTGTTTCACATGGGCCAAAACAGATTTATTAGCTGCAAGTTCAAATAAAGTGATCTCAAATGAGAGTTATGTCAGTAAAAATACTGCCTCTCAACAGGTCAGAAGTGACTTTACTCACATTTTACAAAATATTTTGAGGATTTAAAAGATTAAATGTCCTGAAAGGGACAACAATCCAGCACTTTTTGCAAACACAGCTGTTGGTTTAAAGCTCTTGAGAAAAGAAAAGTTCTGGAATGGGAATCAGTTGTAGGAAGAGATAACGTTATAAAATATTAAGAAAATTTTGGAATCTTTTCTTGTTAATCTCTCTACTAGCTGACTTGTTTCTACACACGTGCTTCACTGCCCTGTGCCAGGACCCCTTCAGGCCCGGAGCGAAGACCAATGAGCTCGACAGGACCCGCGAAGTCCCCGCTCTCGCGGTGCGGAGAGCCCAGGAGGCGGGGAGCTCCAGTAAACAGGCCCGGCAGTGACACAGACTGACGAGGTAATGACCAAGGGAACGGGGAAAGAGGACACTACTCTAGCTTTGGTCATCAGGAAAAGCCTCTACTGAGAAAAGTACTGTGGCCACGGTTAGAATAGAGAGAAGTCTCCCACGTGGAGGTCTCGGGGTACAGTCTTCTTGGCAGAGGGCATGACAAGCACAAAAAAGCAACAAAGGGGAAACAATCTCAGGGTGTTCAAAGACGTTCTTTTAAAAAAGGCCTCAGTAATACTCTCAGTATTGTAGGCGACACCAAAGGACTGGCAACTTCGGATCAGGTGTAATGGCATTGTGACTACGGATAACAATTTTCATGTTGCGTAGCATTAGCATGTACATGGAAGTACAATAAATGATATCAGTGATTTCTTTAAAACATTTCAGCAAAGGAAAGAGAACTAAAAATGGGATGAATGAGGCAAATATGCAAAAATGCTTGAATCTGGGAAATAAGTCAATGGGGGCTGGTGAGCTGCTCTCTCTAGTTTTCGTGTATTTGAAACTTTTCATAATAATTTTTAGAAATTCCACAAAACAGAAACTTCATGTTAAAACTGGAAGGTATTCCTCACGCCTTCTTTCTCTTACTTTCATACCCCAGCTCAGCTCTTACCACATCCGTCTTCTGATTACTTCATGCGCAGAGATAAAATGAAAGCTTTAAGGATAGGAGCACACTGGATAGGCCCTAAACTCTAGGACCGAGTCCAGTTTCTATGACAGACAGAGCTAATCTACCAAAGGCAGGGCTGGAACCCAGAGAGAATTAAAATGAGAGAATATAAAGTGAACAGCCACCTACTGATAAACAAGTCATGCCTTCTGAGAAGGGAATTGCCTGGACTAAGAACCACCTTCCCAGAGACTAAAAACCCAATAGGCTTCTTCCCCCTCCATTCCACGGAGACTTCTTTGGCAAAGACCTTCGGATTGAGAAACCCCACTGCTGATTTTCAGTCTTGGTCTCACCTGACCTTGCTGTAGCCCTTGACACAGCTGAACATTTCCCCTCTTCCTGAGCCTCTCTACTTGCTTGGTAGATGTGACAGCAGAGCAAAAGATGACCATACTTCCTTTCATGGACAAATGTCCCATCGACAGCCCCTCCTGAGAGACAACAAGCAACTTTTGACCCAAGTGACTAGTTCTGAAGGGACCAGGAGCAGGTCTCTAACCCAACAATCTGTGATCTATAGAACGGTGTGTCAGAAAATTATATTTCTGATAATTTAGTAGAGTCAATATTCTGAAAATCCTTCTGATACCAAATTACAACGACCGCTGAACAAAATATTACCAACTTCTTGACAGCACATGGAGCTCTGAAAAGAGAAAAGAAAACCCCCCAAATCGAGCAAGAGCTAGAAACCAGAATACATAGAAGCTGAAGCTACAGGGACCCTGACATCTTGGTGTCAGTGCCAAGAGGCTTATGGTCTAAAGGTGCAGAGGGGACAAGAAACAAGGCTCTGACCATATGAAACGTAGAGAAGTACAAGTTATCCTGGAAAAAATCAAGACCCGTGAAGAGCAACTAACTCAGTGAAAAGGAGGGCTATAAAAAAGTGCAGCTGCTGGTGAAGAAAACAGTCGAGAACTGTGTCTGTTCTGACTCAGGTTGCACTTGGGGGCACAGGAGACCGTGCCCTGGAGACTCACGACCTGGGCCCGCACTCACGCGGTGGAGTCACGCTAACCCAGGCTCACGCACTAACCTCGAGTGACCCTAGGTGGGTAGCACCACGGGGTGCTGGCCGAATCGAAAACTCCTCTCAGAGCTACCCAACTCAGAATATTCCCACGGCCAAAGGCCTGACAAAGGCTTACAAAACACATGAGGAAGAAAACCATCACGATTGAAAGTCAGAAAAAAACAGCTAAGTGTGGTATAAAACAATTTCAGGTCATAAAAACGGTAAATAAACAATATTTTAAAATATAATGTGTTGCCCTGACTGGTGTGGCTCAATGGATTGAGCACGAGCCTGCAAATCAAAGGGTCACTGGTTCAATTCCCGGTCAAGGTGCATGCCTGGGTTGCAGGCCAGGTCAGGGCCCCGGTGGGAGCCACGTGAGAGGCAACCACACATTGATGTTTCTCTCTTTCCCTTTCTCCCTCCCTTCACCTCTAAAATAAATAAATAAAATATTTTAAAAAATAAAATAAAACTATAATGTGTATAAAGAAAAAAGAAAGAAGTGAAAGGCTTACTAAAAGACAAATATTTACAGAATTAAACAGAGCTTTTAGAAGTAAAAAAAAGTAAGTAATGTTGTTGATTAAACTTATATGTGAATTATGTTAGATGGTTAAAAGGAAAAGTATGATATGTCTGATATTCTCAATCTATGTAAAGGAGACACTTAAGGCAACTAATTATAAAGCATGAGGATAAGGGGGCCTACGTGGTGATAAGGTTCCTACGTTTCACTTTAAGTGGTAAGATATTGATACTAGTAGAGTATGGCAAAGGAAAAGCATCAATTCTTCCCAAACTGATCTTTAAATTCAATATAATTCTTAACAGAATCCCCAGATTTCTTGTAGATACAGATAAGCTTATCTTAAAATTTATATGGAAATGCAAAGGAACTAGAATAACTACAATAACGAAAAAAAGAATAGAGCTGGAGAAAGCACGCTACCTGATTTTAAGCTACATATCAACATAAATCAGAACAACATGGTGTTTTCGGCAGGGCAGACCGCAGGCCAATGGAACGACACGGAGAATGAGACAGACCCATACGGACGTGCCCAGCTGATCTGTGACGGGGTGCAAAGGCAATTCGAGGGAAGAAAAACAGCTTTTCCACAACTGGTGCCGAAACAGCTGGACATGAAAAGACAAAAAAATAAACCTTGACCTAAACTTCACATCTTATATATAAATTAACTCCAAATAGATAGTAGGTCAAACATAAAACTATAAAACTTTCAGAAGAGAACATAAGAGAAAAACTTTATGGCCAAGGCTTAGGTAAAGAGTGCTTAGACATGGCACCAAAAGCATCATCCATAAAGGAAAAAAACGGATAAATTACTTTTCATTTCTAGGACCCAGTCATTGACAAAGCTGAATAACAATTTAAGAAAATTTTACTGAACCTGTTCAACACTAGAGCTCTTCTCAGATGACTAAAAAGAGTAGTTAGAATCTGAGTTCTCCGTTTTATCCATAAGTAGTGAAGTGGGAAAGGACTTATATATAATTATTTCGTTTTAATGGCATTGGCTTAACGCCTTTCACCTACAACTCATTATTTTAAGGTCTTTGTGAAAATCTCCAGGGAACTAAATTTAAGCATTTCAGGGTTAATTCTGGGACTGCTGATACCAATCAAGGTCACTGGGGAAGGAGAAAAGGCCGCCTCACGCCCCAGAACAAGGCTGATGCCGTATCTTCTTGAACTCGAGCTCCCAAAAGCCTCTCTACCTTGTAAAGCATTATGCCGCTTAGTGGAATTTAGGTTCATAGAGTTTCACTCTAAGTTTAAAACTATTATACTAGCAAATGTCATTAAGAGTCCTAGATTATGAAATATTTTTTCACTTCTGCGATCCCAAAACCTAGCAAAGTGCTTGCTAAATAAACTAGCACAATAAAGTTTGTAAAAAAACTCCACCATTTTCCAAGGGAAAAAGAAGTGCTGAATTTAAGAGAAATGACGAAGCACTGAAATTCTGTCACCCCAACCCAGTGCCACCATCAGTCAAATCCCATCGTTTTCACTCTACACCCCACACAATGTGAGACCGTCTCTCTGTCACTGCTCTAGGCGGACCGGTACGTGGACTCTGTCCTAAACTAACAGCTAATAGCTTCTCCTGCTTCAAGTCCATCCTCCTTCATATCTAGCACTTGAGGACTTGTAAGAATTTTAATATCCTAATTCGTGGCCCAACATTTTGGCATTCTGCAGTTTAAACTCTAAAGCTGGGTATAAGGAATGACTCTGTCTTCTGAGATCCTCAAGGGCCGGCCAGGCAAACAGCCCCCTGGGGGCCGTGTGCTGTGCAGTAAACCGTGCCCTCTGTACTGGAACTGCTCGACCCAAACCGCCATTCTGGGAGTCAGGATGGGAACTAGGACACTGAGAAAGGCTTAATCATAGGTTACCCTTTGTCCTCCTCCATTCTTTTAAGATTTTATTTATTTATTTTTAGAGAGAGGGGAAGGGAAGGGGAGAGAGAGGGAGAGAAATATCAGTCGTTTGCCTCTTGCACGCACCTTGACTAGGGGCCAAACCCATAGCCCAGCCATGTGCCCTGACCAGGAGTCGAACCTGGCGACCCTTTGCTTTGCAGGATGACACCCAACCACCTGAGCCACTCCAGCCAGGGTGCTCCTCCATTCTTTAACGTTGTTCCTGTTAAAAGTGTTTTTTTGTAAAAGACGAATTGTTGACTAATATGTAACCTGTAGATAAACGGCATATTTGTGTACAAGTTCCAAGAAGTAACTTCAAAGGCAGCTGACTCCAGCAACAGGACGTTCTGGCTCCAGGACACTTGCTGAGTTTTGACCATAAAATCCAGACGTCTGCTTGAGCAGTCCTGAGATAACTGTCGGAATAGACTGTGCTGACTTACACATAGAGAACTTTCAACCCCCACCCTCGATTTCCTTGTTCTGCTTTCCCGCTGCCTCCTAATGAAGCCCCCGCCAGCGCCGCGGTGTGCGGATGGCCTTTAGGACGGGAGTCTGCCCTCTCCGCAGGCTGCCCGCACGTAAACCTCTTTCCTTACATCAGCGGCAGGCAGCTGAGCCTGAGCTCAATATCATACCATTGAAAGTGAATGATATAAGTTTATTTATTTCCTTAGTTTCCAAACGTGTAGTAATTTTTAAAAGAGTTGAAGTCAAACCGATGACACTGCCAGGAAGCAAGATCTCAAATGCTCCGGAGGGTGGGGGAAAGCAAGGCGTGGACAGCGTCCGAGATGGTTAACAAGATTATGTGCTCTCCTGAGGGTGGTCATGCATCCTAGGGGTCTGAAAGAGAGGCATTTCAGAGACGCGTTATCCTACATGCACTGAAACAATGGACAAGGCTTGTTTAAGGCAAAGACAAACCTTTACCAAGGAAGTTATAGGCCTGACGTATGACTATTCACCACGACCTGCCGAGTCAGAATTTATGACCAGATCACCCTGTGAGGTTACTTTCTGTCACGCTTATCAGTTTCATTTCAGCATCCCATTTTGGTCCACATTAGCAACCCTTCTCTTTAATCATTAGCTCTTTGCAATATATGCATTTTAAAAATCCTGTTTCCTCTCCACACCCACACCTCAGAGCCTATCTTTGGTTCATATTGGCTACACTCTGATTTGGAAATGATATATAAATAAAACTCTAATTTCTTCTGGAATTTTTGTTAACAGTACTGGTGACAAAGGACGGGATTTAAAGCTACCCCCAATCTCTCTTCCCAGGAGCAAACTCATGCATTCAGGTGCCTGCAGAGCCCCATGAGCTCCAACTGTCTCCCTCTGCCAGTGGGAGGCACCTACAGGTTCCTGTATACCAAAAGGTCGAGGGTTCGATCCCTGGTCAGGGCACATACCTAGGGTACAGGTTCAATCTCCAGTTGCAGCGCACATTGGAGGCAAACGATCAATATTTATTTCTTTTTCTCTTACTCTCTATGCCCCCACTTCCTCTCTCTCTAAAATCAATAACTATATCCTCAGGTGAGCATTAAAAAGAAGAAGAATATGTACAAATGGTGGAGATAACTAATAACCCATTAAGAGTCCCCACATTTTTCCCTGTCCCTTTTCAGACAGGACTCCTCTCTCGTACTCATCACTTTCACTTGTCCCTTCCGATCCAATTCATGTGTAAGGAAGAGATTTTCTAGAAATCTACCATGTTCATATTTCCTTTTTCCCAAAAGGGAAGATGATATTATAAGATTTAACCTCCTCAAATGATAAAGCAAAATCAGAAAAGAACCCTTTCCAAACCCCCACCTATACCTTCACTTTATTGAGCAATCTTCGCCCCACCCTCCAAGATCTGCCTGCCTATCTCTGGGTGCAATTCTCTGCCAATAAAGGAAATACATTTGGTACCCGCCCCCCATCAACATTCAGACAGACCCTAATAAACCTTTGCCTAACATTAAACAGCATCCCCTAAATCCTAAGGTGCTGTCAGGAATACAGCCCATACAGAGGAATTTTTAGCCAGGGGCGCACTGTTCCTCATCCCAGTCCCTGTCACACCCCTACCCGCCACCCAGAAGCCTCACTGAGGGGGCTGGCAATTTGCTCACAACCTCCGAGCCACAGTTACAGCACCTGTACAGCATAGTTCCACCCCGGCATCCCGCAGGCCTGACCCCATGCCCTCCTGTTTATTTCCCTCCTGAGATGTGCTTTTTCTCTGCCCCAGACCTCAGTAGACCACGTGATTCAGAAAGTCAATATTGGTTTGTTTTCACCGGGAATAACCAACAATATACCTGGACTGTCTTACCCCAGGGGTATACTGAAAGCCCGACTTATTTTTCTCAAATTCTTACGGCGGATCTCACAAATACTGTATCGTCTGCCTCCTTCCATAAGCAGATGACCTGCCTCTACGCTTCCACTCTGAACAGGCCTAACAGTCTCCACTTACCGCATATTCTAGCTCTAAAGCGACACAAGGCCACTGAAGAGAAGCTTCAATTCTGCCAGCCTTCTGTAAATTGTTAGGGCATCTTCTTACCCCAGAGAGTACAAACCTTGACCCTTCCCAGATGTGGGGTATATTAGCTTCCCCGAACTCAAAACTAAAGGACAACTTCAAGGGTTCTTGGGATCTGCAGGCTACTACTGTAATTGGCTCCTTACTTTTTCCTCACTCTCCCAGCCCTCATAGGAGCTCCTGACAGCCGCTTCTCCGGACCCCGCAATGAACGAGGCAGAACAACATGTCACTATTGGAAGAGCGACTGACACAGGCACCAGCGCCGGGACATCCCAATTACAACCCTCCCTTCTCTCTTTCTGTCCCTAAGAGGCACAGAGACGCAGCGGGTGTGCTTACTCGGCCCCACAGGTGGAGGACACGGCCACACGGGGCGCAACAGCTGCTGGTTGGCCCCTACAGCCCAGGCAGGGCCTGCCACCTCGCCTTGAGGCAATGGCCCCCACTTTAACTCTAACACGCCTGAATAAGTAGATATGCCTACGTCTCAACTCTCAGCTTAAAGTCTTCCATCTCCCGCCACTTTGGATTTCCTGCACCCTAGTAATCCAACCTTCACAGATTGTGGCTACCAGGACTAAAACTTCTGTTGATCTTTGGTCTCATTTTTCTCTACCACAGGACAAGAGGGACCCAGAGCAGGGAGCCCATGCCACTCTGGCAATTGACAATGGGACTCAAAAAAAAAAAAAAAAAGGAACACAGATTCATCAACACCAACATATTTAGTAAAGTTTAGTGAAAGGGGGAAAATTAGAACTTATTAATATCGTAACTTGTGGCCCAACATTTGAACATTTTGTAGTTTAAACTCTCAAGCTACATACAGGGCAGCCGTTGCTCTTTGGAGCTCCAAACTGCCTGCAGGGTAAACGGCCTCCCTGTGCTGATGGCGCCGCTTGATAAATTGTACCCCTGAGTGGCTGATAAGGTACACCCGCATGCTGGAACTGCTCTACCAAAAGCCTTTGTTCTGTGAGCCAGAACCAAACTAGGACATTGATAAAATGCTTAATCATATGTTACCCATTTTTCTTACCACTGAAAGTTCAGTTGCCCCGCCAATCAGGAAACGAATAATGTAAGTTTATAACCTAGGAATCCTTCTCTTCAATGACCAGCTCCTTGCAACTTATGCCTTTCGCAAACCCTGCTCTCCAACGCCACCTCGGAGCGTGTCTTCCATTCATAGTGAGGGCCTCATTCTCCAATTTGCAAATCATATGGGAATAAAACTCTTAATTTCTTCTGGAATTTTTGTTAAAGCCCTAACCCCACAGCCAGTTCACCCTTCCTAATATGTGTCTGGATTTCGTCATCACCCTACGTAAATCTCATGCCACTGCCTCAAAAGGTCCTTCGGCATCTGCTAACATCACTTGTTCCTTTCGTGTCCCTTCACACATTCTTTCACCTCTTATTATTTTGACTGAACCATTCACTTGTTCAGTCGTGAAACAAAAATATATTGAGCTCCTACATCGGACCAGGTACTATGCTTGGCCCAAAGGGATACAATGGAAAAAAGAAAAGAAAAAGAGACTCATAAAACTTCCTCTCATGAAGCTTACAGTCTATTTACAACTGTTTGATTTGTATAATCAAACAATTATACAAATTGATGTGTAATTTCAAACGGAAACTTCTACCCTGGAGGGGGCGGGTACATGACACGCTCAGGGAATACACTATAGTGACAGCTCAGAGAACAAAGAGGCAAGCAGGGCGCGAGTAGGCTGGAGGTGAAGCACAGGTAACGCCATGTTGGAACTTGTAGGGGAGATAAAGAATTTTGGTTTTTTTATCTTACAAACAATGGGGAGGCACTAAGTATTTCAATCAGGAGAGTGACAAGATCAGAGTTATATTTAGGCCCCTCTCGCTCCAAGGGAGAAGATGGGTTGGACCTGGGGGAAGAATGAACGGGGCCTCCAGTTAGGAGGATGCTTGAGCAGTCCATGTAAAAAATGGTGACATTAAAATCAAGAAATTTTAATCAAGAAATATTCAGGAACCCAAATCAACAAAACTTGGTGACAGAGTGGACTTTAAGGGAAGGAGAAAGGATGATCAAGGATAACTTCGTGTCCTCTGGCTCATGCAATCGGACGGATGATTGTGACATTCACTGGGACAGGATTATTAGATTGGGGCAGACGGAGAGAGATCATCAGACCAGTACTGGACAAGCTGAGTATGAGGTAACTTTGCGACACCAACAGATGATATCAAGCAGGCAGCTGGATATACAGTCTGGAGCTCTGAGAACATCTGGGCTAAGGTCAGACCTGGGAGTCCCGGGAGAACAGAGAGTAACTGAAGTCGTGAACACAGATGGGATGAGCCAAGGGAGAGTGTATGAAGTGAAGAAGAGAAGGAGCCAAGGATGGAGACTTGAGGAGCCTCAAAGTTCAGTAGCCAGGGAGAAGAAAGTCGAAATGGCAAAGACGAAGAAGGAATGGCCTCAGAAGGGTATACCATGTAAGAGAAACGTGGGGGTGTACTGTCAAGAAAATCAAGGTTTCAAGAAGCCAGTGGAGAATAAAAGAAGTGAAATAAAAAATTAAGAGTTCATTAGACTCAGCAGCACAGATGTCACAGGGACCTTGGTGACAGCGGTTTTAGTAAAGCAGTGGGAGTAGCATCCAAAGAGAAAGAAGCTGAGGAATTAACGGGCTACTGAGCAGTCAACTCTCTTGTGGCGTTTGGCTATGAAGAGGGAGAGGTGAAATCAAAAGACAGAGTTTCGCCTGGCTGGTGTGGCTCAGTGGATTGGGCGCGGGCTGGGAACCAGAGGGTCCCGGTTCGATTCCCGGTTGGGGCGCATGCCTGGGTTGCGGGCCAGGTCCCCAGTGAGGGCCATGTGAGAGGCAACCATACATTGCTCTTTCTCCCTCCCTTCTCCTCTGAAGATAAATGAATAAAATCTTTAAAAAAAAAAAAAAAAAAGACAGAGTTTCCAGTGGTTGTCGTTGCCATTATTCTCATCAAAGGAGAACTGTGAGTGTGCCCAAATGCTGACGGAACGAAGAGTCACGAAGGTGAGGCCGAGGACAAATGACAGCTTCCATGAGGGGAGGGTGGACGTGGGGGTACATTTTGACTGGTTCTCCCGCAGCTCACACAATTCACTCACCCTCCACTCTAACCTCACATTTAAAATTGTACCCATTAAAGAACAGCTCAAACTTCATGTCCTCCCCCTCTGTGAACCTCACTTAATTTCTCTAGCTGTTGTGGTCCCTTCTCTGCAACCCCGTGGCATATTACATTTTCCACATTTGTTTGACCACAAAACCCTTTATAGCAGGTTCCACAGAATATACACTGGGAAATGAAAACACTACTTCCTGTCCAGCTCATGTCCTACCCCTCAGTACAACCTTTCCTAACCAAACTAGAATAAGTACCACTTCCCTCGTAAAGTCCTGAGTAATTCCATCACTTCGCATCAAGCAGTTAAGATCCTAGAACATGAACTCCAAGAGTGTGGGCCCTCGTCTGCCTGGTTCACCACTGTATCCCCAGTGTCCAGCAGGGAGGGCACCCAGGAAATGTCTCCTGAATGAAGTCACTAAAACTGATGCTCTGTTACTCCTCAGCTGTAAATTCTTGAAGAGCAGGGACTATGTCTTATGCCTACTTATACACAGTGCCCTACAAAGTAGACACTGAATAAATTTGATAACATGATGATGATTATGGCCTAATATCACAATGGAATTTAAAAGACAAAACTTGACAACACACCCTGACACTGATAAAAAAAGAATGAAAAACCTCTGTATGTTTCCTAGCTCTAATTTTAAAAAATAACAATAGCAGTCCTCAAAATACTAAAACATTTCCTCATATTCCAAAATTTAAGAAAACCCATCAAAACAATTGAACTATCTTTCCACTGCTTATTAAATTTACTTTATAAATTCATATAACACTCTAAAATCTCAGTGCCTATTATAGAATTTATCTGAATGCTGCAGTTAAACATTTTCACATCTTAATAATACGCAGGAGCACTCCAGCAAGGCAGGAAGGACATTAAGGATATTGTGAGGGTGGACCTAAGCATGACCTCCTGCCTGATACAGACAGAACCATCTCAATGTCGTTGAAGCACCAGAGGCCTGGCCCGAGTGCACCAAACATGGTTCTGCAGGGAGGCAGCGTACAGGACCAAAACCCAGAGGCCTTCCCAAACGCAGGTTTTGCTACCAAGTTACGACCCCAAAGTGCAGAGGTGAAAATCGCTTCACTGTTCAACAAATAGCTTCATTTCTAATGTGTGCTTTTCCTAGGACTTATTTTAAATTTAATCTCGTGTTTCTCTCCCACATTTTATTACTACAATTAAAGTCATCTACAGAATTACTAAATTGGAACAAGTAAGAAAGTAAGATTACTTCTTATGCTTTAAAGACTTTCACACCAGTTGGGACTTTCAACCCACTGAAATGTGTTCTAGCTTCTCTTTTCAGGAAGACCTTGGAGACAAACACTAGACACAGCAAGTAAAAGGCTCAGGTTAAACACGACTACCTTTAGAGACAAGAAGAAATCTCTCTTTATCCAGTGGAGGGAAAGAACAGACAGAAACTTGTGCAATGTAAAACAATGGGAACTAAATTAAAACTTCAGTTTTTAATAGAAATCAAGAGTCTAAAGAAGCACAGGAAGGCACCCATTGATGTTAGAATTCATGCTCAGCTCCAAATGGCAAAAGAAAGTATCTTATTTTAAAAAAAGGACTTATTTTCATAACATATGAGCAGTCACACTGAAATATTTGACATGATCGGCAAACTTGGGCAGTAACAGGATAAAATAATACTCTCTCTCCTGAAATAATACAGGGGCAGTACTTCAGCAGCACTAAAAAAGCCACCGTAGGAGATGCCAGGCGCCATAACACCGATCTCATTAACTCGCAGTCCGTGCTGTCAGATGAAGTCTGTCTGGGATCTTAGCACTTTCTCCTGGGAAAAGCACCGCCACACCAATGCCTACTCTCAGGGCTGTGGCTGAAAACACCTGGCACTTACTACCTTCAGACTCACTCAGCCCGAAGTGGGGTAAGGCCTGGCTACAACACAAGGTCCCTGCAGTGCCTTGCAGAGCACTCCCAGGGGAAGACATGCAAAGTTACAAGCGGTTGTACTGTCCCATCAAAGTCCCAGAGAAAAATTCTAGCATTATTCAGAGCATCTGGAGGAATGCAGGACAGAAATTCCAAACAACTAAATGACTAAGACGAAGCCCAGGCCACAGACAGAAAAGGTGGGAGAGCTCCAAGGATCCCTGTGCCAACCTGCCAACCTGGCTGGCCTGTCGGCTGAGTGCCCTGCACTGGGGGACCTGAGAGAGTCGTACAAAGAACAATTGATGGCAGCCTTCCTTTCTGTGGGTGACTTATGTTCCACAGTCACACCCTCAACGTGAGTTTGAAAGATGGTGAGTCTAGGGTTTGCAACTTTTTAAAAGTCTACATTTCCCAGATAAAAACCTCTACTACACACCAAGGCATCACCATGGATTTAATAGTTAATAACTTCAGGTAGACAGTAAGAAATAGGGCAATCAACAATTAACCAAAACAGTTCCAAAAATACTGAAATGCAACTAAGACAGACCTGCGGCCTTTCTTCCCCTTGCTGCTTCCAACAGAGAACCCAAAACAGCAACACTGGAAACCCTGCTTCTCCAGGAGACAAAACCAACCTGAGGCCCAGAGGTGACAGGGAAGTTTCTAGGCCTCTACTTCCTTCCCTTCCGGAGCCCCCATTTCCCTGCGTTGATTCTGAGCAGAGGAGCAGAGTGTGGGGCACCGGCTCCACCACCAAGTTCAGAACCTTAGGGTTATTTTAAAACTTCACACTGCAAGTGTTCAACTTGTCATTTATGCTACAAGTGTTCGACTTGCTGCCTGTAGACGCACCTTAAACGTAAAACCTATATTCATACAGGGCACGAACCATTAATCCAGAATAAAGAAATCCAAAGTGATGGTTCTCACAGCAATTACACTCGACAAATCCACACATGTCTTCTTTTCTAAAAAAGATTTTATTTATTTATTTTTAGAAAGAGGGGAAGCGGGGGAGAAAGAGAGGGAGAAAAACATCAGTGTGTAGTTGCCTCTTGGGTGCCCCCAACCCAGGACCTGGCCTGCAATCCAGACATGCACCCTGACTGGGAATCGAACTGGCAACCCTTCGGCTCGCAGGCCCACGCTCAATCCACTGAGCTACACCAGCCGGGGCATATGTCTTCTGTATTACTTCAGATGGTAGTGCCTTAAAAGAAATTTAGAAAGAATAAAGTATGTTTTAATCTCCATATCTAATTACAAAGAACACCTCCCAGACAGATCAGAGATTACAAACTACCTTCTTCCTGGGATAGTGGAGTACTTTCTCTGAGACCATTAACGAAGACTGGACCAACACTGAAGGAGGTGCTAGAGGAAACCTTTACCTGGCCTGAAGGACAGACAACTCAACAGGGTTTCCTCTCAATTCTCACTTTCAATTTTCTAAGACTACCAGCTGTTTGATATGTAAAATGCAATTTCAAATATTACTGAAAAACATTTGCACTGTGATTCCATTTTACAGATTTCAAAAACATGCAAAATTGAATACCTTAAGGATATAAAGTATATGGTTCAAGTATGAAGAAAATGCAAAATTCAGGTTACTTAGGAAGGGAAGAGGTACGATTAGGAACGGATCGCAGGGAACTTCAATGGCAATGATAACTTTCCCTTAAACTAGGTGTTTGGGTACAGGAGTACCCACTGCCCTGTTATTCTGCATACCTCACACATATTTTGCATACATTAGTTTGTAACTTCTCAGTATTTAATAAAAGACCACAATTTTAAGTCCTGGCTGGTGTGGCTCAGTGGATTGACCACCAGCCTGCAAACAAAGGGTCACTGGTTCATTTCCCAGTCAGGGAACAGTTGGGGGCATGCAAGAGGCAACCACAACCACACGCTGATGTTCCTCTCCCTCTCTCTCTCCTTCCCTTCCCTTCTCTCTAGAAATAACTAAACAAAATCTTTAAAAAGAAAGAAAGAGAGGGAGGGAGGGAGAAAGAAATGAAAGGACTTCGAAGAGCCAAAATCCAGGAAAAAAACAGCAAAGTTGAAGGACTTACACTCTCTGACTTTAAGTTTTCTTCTAAAACTGCAGTAGTCAAGTCAGTGTAGTATTGGCATCGAGACAAACAGATCAATAATGAAACAGGAAAGAGAGTTCAGAAATAAAACCATACATATAGAAATGGATTTTAACCTAGGTACAAGGTAATTTTGTGAAGGAATGGTCTTTTTATAAAATGGTTCAGGAACAATTGTACTCCATATATAAATAAATGAAAGACATGAAATTTGATCAATTCTTTACCCTAGACATAAAAATTAACTCAAAGTGGATCATAGATCTAAATGTAAAAACTGAAACTTCTAGAATATAGGAGAATATCTTTGTGACATTGACTTAGGCAAATATTTCTTAAATAAAGCAACAAAAACACAATTCATAAAAGAAAAAATTATCAATTGGTCTTTATCAAAATTAAGAACTTCTCTCTTCAAAAGACACAATTAGAAGAATGGAAAGAGCAGAAGGTAATAATTGCAAATCTTATGTCTGAAAAATTACTTACATCCAGAATATATAAAGAACTTCTAAAACTCAGTAATATGAAAACACAGAACCCACTTAAAAATTGACAAAAAATCTGAAAAGACACTTCACCAAAGCAGCTATATGGATAGCAAATATGGTTCATGAAAAGATGCTCAGCATCACTGATTGTTGGAGAAATAAGTGCAAATTAAAAGCGAAGTCAAAAAAATAAAAAATAAAAAAAAATAAAAGCGAAGTCAGATACCACTACAAATCAGAATGTCCGAAAGTTAAAAGACTGACTATACCACGTGTTGACAAGGACATGGAGGAACTGGTGGGGACGCAAATAGTGTCTCCACTTTGAAAACCTGGACAGTTTCTCTAGAAGTTACACATGCACCTACCACATGATCTAGCCATTCTACTCCTAGGTATTGATGTAGCCAAAAGAAATAAAACTATGCTGTCCACACAAAAACTGTACACACATGTCACAGCAGCCGTATCAGTAACCACACCAGGAAATGCTATTCCCAGCAACAGGCGCCTGTGTTAATAAACTGGTGCACCCGTACAAAGGAGCAGTGCTCAGAATTAAAGGGGAGTCAACCACTAAACACTAAAACGTGATGCATCCAAAAACAATTAATTTGAGGGAAGTAAGCACAACTACATACTATACGACTCCATTTATATAAAATTCTAGGAAATGAAAATTAACATATAAGAGAAAGATCAGTGGTTGTCTGGGATGGGGGTCTAGTGGCCAGGATATGAGGAAAGCTTTGGGGGCGATGGATATGTTCACCCTCTCAGTCATGATGGGTCTACATGTATGTCAACACTTAACCACTTGGACACCTTCAACATGTACAGTAGGTCAACTGCAGACCTACAGTAGGATGTATGTAGTAGGTCAACTATACCTCGATAAATCAGCTTTTAACAAATATGGGCTTAACCAGTAGCTAATAATCCTTCATTACACAAATTGGGCCCTAATTCATTCATTTAAAATTACTCTTTGTTGTCAAGTTCAAGGAGTTCATCATCACCCAGCCTTTATTATATGAAATGTTAAAGGGATGTATATAAGGCATGGAGGGGTATCAACAGGGGAGTGGGAGGGGGAGAGAGGGGGAAAAGGTGCAGAGAATAAGTAGCATAAATGGTGGGTAGAAAACAGACAGGGGGAGGTTAAGAATAGTATAGGAAACGTAGAAGCCAAAGAACTTATGGGTATGACCCATGGACAAAAACTAAAGGGCGGGGAATGGGGGGTGGGGGTGGAGGGGAAGAAAGGGGGGAAAATGGGACAACTGTAATAGCATAATCAATAAAATATTTTTAAAAGAATAAAAAATAATAATAATAATAATAAATAAAAGTATTCTTTGTTAATAATGTGCATTTTGTCATAAAATTCATGGGGCATCCTTACTTCCAAAGTATTAAGAAAGACTGATTTGAACTGTCAAAATTCAGTAAATCATAAAGAAAGTAAATGTCTCATAGAAGCAAAAGATCTCTGAAAAATACAAATATTTTTTCATTAAAAAACTGAAAATAACTAAGAAACAATAACAAACTATGTAAACTGTCGATTTTACTTTAGGATCAAACAAAAAGAACAATGTGCTATTAACTCCTTCCCGACAGAGCTGCAGCTGCAGTTCCCTCGTCAATCCTCTATGACTGACTGAAGCTGACCACAGCAAAGAGAGACAGGAGCAACCACCTCCCACGGTGTGAGACACTTTTTAAATGCGGCGAAACTGTGCAGAAATGTCTGGGGCTTCTCTCTGAACCGCGCAGTGCCTACGGTCACCACAAACCTGTCCTGCCCGTCAAAGCCTAACAGGAGAAACCATCCGATTTCACTCCAGGAAGCCTGCAGGGGAACCTAAAGAACGGAGTTCTTCAGTTAGCACCGTGTGACTTCCTGCCTCCTCCTGGTTCGGTACCCAGGCTCTCAAGTATACCAGAGACTCCAACAATCACTTTCCTTCATTCGAAGGATTTTTTTAAGCCACAGGGAGCAGGTAACTCCCTATATCAGCCTACTCCATTACTTGCCCTTTTCTTTCCCATTACCACAGTATTTCCACTGATGCCCTCCCAACCGGTGGAAACGCTAAAATCAGAGCCTGGTGCCGTGTGATAGAAGGAGTGTGGGCTTTGGTATCAGACAGACATGGGTCCGTACTTCGGTTCCAACACTTCCTGCCTTATAACTCAGCTTTCTGGATAAAAGAGTCAAATCATGTCTGTCACTGGACAAATATTGGTTATGAAATGACACAATGCATGTGAATTACTTGACACATATGAGGGGATCCACAAACAATCCCCACAATACACCGTAATTTTAAATATTGGGGGGCGGGGGGAAAGGCAGTTTTTTTGGACTAACAGTGGACTAAACTTGACCAATTCTAGCCTCAACATAAGAGTTAATCATGTAATTGCAACTCTGGGGCACCAAGTTCTTGGGCATCGAGTTCTTGCCATGGTTCCAAATAAAATGCTATCTGAAAAGCCCTCGTTGTCAGATCTTTCTATCTTCTGTCACAGGGCACAAAGGAGCATTTTGTGCAGTCCCACCACCACGCTCAGTCTGATAAGGACAACAAGAATTCTAGCCAAGTCTCCCTGGCATCACCAATAACGGCTGGACCTCAGAGGGGTCCATGGACCCATTCCAAACTCACAGTTTGATCTGTACATGTGCTCAGTGGTATTTCAGTGAAAAATGAACTTTACTTTCCACAACAACCGCCCATATAAAACAAACAAAAAAAAACCCCCACTTTTTGAAGGTTACATTTAAGAGGACATTCTAAAAGTTAGATTCTATAAGGCTGGTAATACAACATTACAGAAAAGCAAAGTCTGGGATAAATGGGGAAACTACAAATAAAAGTTTACAAATTCTTCCTCACATCAGAAAATGCTTTATAAAAAAAAAAAATGCTTTGCTACACTTTTTGTTACCTTAAAAATACTGAGCCATGTCAAAATTATTTCTAGTCCAATACCCACAATCAACTGACCCACAGGCATTCTGAGATAGGCACTACAAAGTGTGGTACAAATATGATTCTTTCAAAAACACTTAGCAGCATAAAGCTCACTAAGAAGCATAATCCCTTACCTCAAAATAAATCAGCTAACCTAGAAAGCTGAATGCATTAGGTTTTTCATTTCTGACAGTTTTTTTCATTAGATTTTCATCAAAATTTGCAAGGGAATCCAATATACGTGCCATGGACAAATACACGCAATAAAGAAAGCATTCGGAAATGGTGAGAAAGTGTTAACTCTGACTGCAAAAGGGAAAGAATTATTCAGCTGAAGGACTCATGTAAATTTGATTAATATAATCAAGGATCTAAAATCAATGAAGTTCAAATTTTATGTAGGGCCACCTTTTAGGCAACAAATACCCTGAAGACAATCAATTTATTAACAAATACTTCCTAGGCATCTAATAAGCCTCAGCATGAAGTTACAGAGATACGAAAATGTGTCTGTGCCTCAGCACACTTCTGATCTCACTGAAGAACGGAGCACTAAAGCACAACATGCAAGCAGGCAGAAGCAGAAAAGGCACCCACCGAAAGACGAAAGACTAGAGCCCTAGTCCCAGCCTTGCTCTCCTCACTAGAGACCTGTCCACGAGCAGATCACTGAAACTTCTACAGGGCTCAATTTTCTCACCTAGAAAACTTCTAAGGCCTCTTCCACTCTGGGTCTGTTAATCCAAGTTGAAGGACAAGGGAGAGGACCTGGGCCTTAAAGAACCAGGAGGGCCCTGGCCAGGTGGCTCAGTTGGTTGGAGCATCATCCCTGCAAGAGGTTGCAAGACTGATGCCCCATCTGGACACAAGTCTAGGTTGTAGGTTCATCCCTGGTCGGGGCAAGGCAACAATCGAAGTTTCTTTCTCACTCTCCCTTCCTCTCTCTCTAAAGTCAATAAAAATATATCCTCAGGTGAGGATTAAAACAAAAAACAAAAAAACCTGGGAGGATTTGAATTTACTGACAGTAAAAGAAAGGATATTATTCCAGGGTTCTAGGGAAGGAGCATGAAGAGAAAAACGAACGTACTTTGTAGGATTTCACTTATATGCCTACATATAAGTGAAATCCTTAAGGGAGGTGGGTTTGCCTGGGGTGGGGTGGAGGGAGGGTAAATGCGGACAACTGTAATTGAACAACAATAATTTAAAAAAAAAAATCACAGAAATCAGTGTCCTAGAGGTCACACTACTGCATAAAGATTCCATATCAACTAATTTCTATTGTTTAGTCCCAAACCCTAAATTCCTTGTCTCCCAATTAAAAAAGAGTGAACATGTCTTGCTAGTGGGACAGAGAGGCTTCCCCAGCGACAATAAAGCTGAGGGAGCACCTTGGAAAAAATGAGGAATGAGAATACAAATAGTAACAAACAGTGGAAATACAAAGCAGGCTATTCACACGCAATCTGACTGGGTCATTCCCGCCCATAATCCAGCCTGAGTCTGTTAAGTAAAACCAGAGGTTTCTCTTTACTCCAAGGATAAAGAGAAACTCCTCCTCCTGCTTGAAGGCAGCACCCCGCCGCCCACCTCTCCAGCCCCCTCCCACCAGCTCCTTGCACGGAGCTGCACTGTAAGTCCTAGTCCTCCCCATGCACCATGGCCTTGCAGGGTCTCTGCCCTCACCATTTGTGGTGACAGAACACGCTTCCTCTCCTGTGCATCCTTCAGATTTCAGTCCAAATGTCACTTCCGTGACTTCCCTAACTCAAATAGTTGTCACAGTTGCAGTTTTACATTCGTGTGATTATGTGGTATCATCCGCTGAGGACAGGGACCCTGTATGCACTCACTCTCCCCCATTTCCAAGGCCAAGGACAATGCCTAGGACCAAGTAAGCACTCAATTTATTGACTAAGTGAATAAATGGGCACTAACCTGTAAGAAAGTGGGACAGAGAGGTCTCCGTGTACATTCTTCACAAAATGAATCTCTGGCAATTACCCAAAGCCACTGAGCCTAAAATCCCTATTCAATTCTTTAAAAAGAAAAATAAGTCAATTCAGATGCATGTACAGGCATACCTCAAAGATATTGCGGTTTCCATTCCAGGCAACCATAATAAAGTGAATAACGCAATAAAGTGAGTCATAAGCTTTTTGCTGGTGAAGGGTCTTGCCTACCATTCGTAAAAAATGCAACACCTGTGAAGCACAGTAAAACAAAGCAAAATAAAATGAGGTATACCTGTATAAATTTCTCTGGCCCTTCTATGTCTCTAGGCAAACGCAGAGCATCCAAAGTGATAGTCTAAAGACACACACACACACACCCCCACAGGTAAAGCAGAGCTACTAGCTGTTGAGTCACTTGTTTTTGGTATTTCCTGATACAGAGCCTGCTATACAGGAAGCATTCTGGAAATACCTGTCAAAGGAATAAGAGAGCAACATTTCACAAGACTAGTAATTATGTATGAAACAGTAAGTAACTCTACTAAAACTGTGGTGTCTTACACAAAAATAAGACCAACTGCAGAAGCAGAGGAAAGAATTTCTAAGCAGCAAAGTCCCCCCGCGCTGCCCTCCACCGCTAGTAACCTCATTACATTAGATCTCAAACACAGAAAAATGCCAGACAGATTTGTACTGAAATAGATATTACAATCAAGTGGCCTTAGAAATGTAAATAAATACTACAAAAATGTCACATGAGACTATTTCCCAAACCCTCAAGAATATATATATAGGATTCCCTGTCCTCTCCAATATGAATATAAGCTATATCCAGAGAGGAGACAAATAGTATGTATACTTTATAGTATCTAAACATATTCCTGAAAACTCAGACTAATACTGATCTCTCCTCTCACTGATTTTTGCATTTAAGCAAATGTTATTTTATAGTTCTTCTGAAATTGAATATGCACGGTCTCACTTCTCACATGTATCCTTTCAGATTCACACAACACTGTAGGTGCTTAATCAATACTTATCGAACTGAAATTAAATTATATTGTTTTTGAATAATGGATTCTGATGTACAAACTCCTGCATTTTATTCCCAAACAACGTCATTTCCAAAAATTGCTCATGATGCCTGTCCTGGCTCCCTCATCATTGCATTAACATAAAGTCTTTCTCCAACATTGTTGCCACTCCTTCTAACTCAGTTAAGGGAGGTGTCCATTCAGGCCCTTGCAGTTCCATATAAATTTCAGATTGGCGATTTCCGGAAAGAAAAAAAAACAGCTGGGATTTTGATAAGAGACTGTGTTGAATGTTTTCAAATGTAAATCAGAGCTATTAACCACACCTGCCCCTACTTTCTTCAACGTAGCGAATTTCACTTGACGTTTTTCCTAAACCTACTCAGTCCCAGGGAGAGTTCCTTCTGTGGAAATCTAGAAGACACAAAATCTTAACTACTGAATACTAACTGCACATCACGAAAAACTGGAAAGCTAATTCCCCGGGAAAAAATCAGTACAAAATATTCAAATGAAATGGGTCTCCAAGATCGACAAAGCAGATTAAGTACATCACTCTGAGAGGCAGCTGGCAAACGTCAAGTAATAAACTTAAGGGGCCGCTGTTCGCGGCTCCCGAGACACCCCATTCCTGCCAGTCCCCTGAGACTGCGACCACAGGTGACCCGAGCCTCGGCAAGCAGCCTCTCTACAGCAACCGGCTTTGCGTCCCCGCGCTCCACACCGGGCGACGAGGAAGGGCCCGCGGCGAGGAGCCGGGGCTCTGAGGCCGGGTCTGCCTGGAGTCGGGGGGCGTGAGACGGGCTGAGGCGACGCCAAGACCTAAGAGACTGTCAGATGCGGAGGGCGCTCGCCCGGGGCCGCCGCAGGTGCCCCACGAAGGCCTGCGGAGGTCCCACGGGCCGGACTCCGGTCGGTCCTGGACAGGGGTCAAGGTGGGGATGACCGGGCGGGGGCGGGTGGCCTCACCGTAGCTCCCGGGAGGCGCCGCCGCGGTCCCGCAGTTGCTAAGGAGAATGTTCTTCCGGGTCACGGCCGCGGAGCTCTGGAGAGCAACGGTGGCCGGAAGGGACCAAGAGCGATGCGCGCGGCACGTGCGCTGCAGAGGCGGTGGTCGGCTGTAGCTCCTCAGTAGCGGCAGCGAAAGGGCCGGGCGAGGGGTCCACCGTAGCTTCTCCGGTCTCGCCTCGCGGGGGCGACTGGCTGAAGCCGGTGGCTCTAGCTAGACGGCCTCTGAGACGCCTTCCTTCCCGTCCCCGGGGACTGCCGTCGGCAGGCGCGCTCCCGCCCCTGTTTCTGAATCCCACTACCCCCGCCCCCTCCAACACACACACACCCCGGGCCCTCCGACAGTGCTACACCGGCCGACTCTCGATCCGGGCGGACGCCGCTAGTCTTATGACGTCTCGCCCGGTTTCTAGTCCCCGAGTGTAGCAACGCCGGCCTTTTCCTGTGACCGGGTTTTACTCAACGAGCTAGGTGCAGGGCTCAGAGCTAGGTGCAGGGCTGGCGCTGGGGATTCAGAGGGGCCAACCTAGGCGTGATCCCTGCCCCTGAATGCCAGGCGTCCTGAGTACTGGGATGGGTCAAGTGAAGGAAGCCACCAGGGCCTGCCCAACACCCAAGAGGAGAGTGGAAGACCAGGGTTATCACACCCTGTTTGTATACTAAGTGAGCCATCTGTTGCTTCCAGAGATCCATTTTAGCCTTCAGAGGCCAAGGTGTTGTGAAGTCCAGGCCTTCCGGGCAGTTTAGGGGTTACAGACAGCTGTAGTTGCCCCAGAGCTTCCCAGGTCCAGCCCAGCCCTGACTCCTAACCACCACCAACCACTTGACCTTTTCTTATCCTGACATCCACCCAGTCCCAAAGGCAGACCCCCGGAAGTCGTTCTTGACACCTCCACTTTCCCTCATCACCGCACCCTCTCTCTAACGGCCCAGCCAAGAACAAGTCCTGTAGATGGTCTTGTTCTTCCCACCCAATTCCACTGCCACCAATTACAGTGAAAAGAATAAATAATCAAGTAACTCAGGATCAATAAAAAGTGTTGTAACCTCAAAGATGTAGCAAGGTGGTAAGGCAGTCCCTGTGTTTGCGTGTTTGTATGAAAACAGTGTAATTACCAAATATTGTAAGAACTTCAGAGGCGCCCTGGTTGGTGTAGTTCAGTGGACTGAGTGCTGGCCTGCAAACCAAAGGGTTGCTGGTTTGATTCCCAGTCAGAGCACATGCCTGGGTTGCAGGCCAGGTCCCCAGTTGGGGGCGTGTAAGAAGCAACCACACACTGATGTTTCTCTCCCACTCTTCCTCCCTCCCTTCCCCTCTCTCTAAAAATACGTAAATAGAATCTTAAAAAAAAAACAAAAAACTTCAGGAGGTTAAGATGGAATAAATTCATTCAAAAACATCTTTTGATTACCTTTCACATGCTAGTTTCACCTTGAAGGAAGATAATAAAAGATAATGAAAGAACAAAGTTAAAGAAAAACTAAGGTAAAATGAACATATTCCAACAACCAAAAGTGAAGGTGTGTTTGCTGGCCTGGGCCCGAGACTTTGGAGGGCTCCAGCTCAGTTGTGGGGTGCATTAAAGTGCTGTGAGCCCCGAGCCCCATCTTTACCAGCACAAGCTGGTTGTGCTGTGGGTAAAGCAGAAAACATTTCTCGGCGAATGTCGTATCCAGTGCTCTTGGCCTCCTCCCCTCCAGCAACTAGACCCACCAGACCACATTCCCAGCTTGCAGTGTTTGTCTGAGCACAGCCCATGTTTGTTCTCATCTCACTTTAAACTTAGTTTTAAAAACTACAATTTTCCTTGCCTTCTACCTTTATAGTATTATTTTTATCTTAACTTTTTCATAGAAATACTTCTAGGACTCCTTTTTTAGTTTTTTCTTTTTTTTTTTTTTTTTGCGTCATAGGTCTTAGCCTTTACCTTAATTTCCCTTTTGCCTTCTAGTTCCTATTTCAAATTTCATCTTTTTAAATATTTCTAACTTTTATTTTATCTGGATTATATCATGTTCTTAACTTTTTAGGTTTTTTTTCTTTTCTAGTTCTTTGCTCTTTACTTTTTATTTCACATATACTACTTTAAATGTGAAGTTTAGAAAATGCTCTCATTTACAATATCATTCTTTATAAACTTTTATTCCCACATGTTTAAATTTGTCTTGATTTCTATATTCTTTCATCCTATTTTAATCTTTTCTTTCTCTGACCTCCCATCTCCCAGAATTTTTCTGGTTTCAAACTTTCCATTTTAATCAGAGATGTGTCTCAACAGGAGCAAATGGCATCTCACAATTATTACACTTTAAAAGAGAAAGAATGGCATTAAACTCACCAGGCCCAGGATGTGTACACCCTTGTCGTGTTGGAGAATTCATTGCAGCGGGAGGTTCATAGGACAATATCTTGTTCTATACCTTGCCCCCTGCCAGACACCAGCCTCATATGAAGCTAGAAAGGCATCTCTCATGTTGCGAGCCTGATACAGCAGCAATGCCACACAGCACATAAGCCAAGGGAAACCAAACTGCTAGGTTCAAATCCAACTCCTTCATTTACTCGCTGTGTGACCTTGGGCAAGTGACTCAACCTCTCTGTGTCTGCTTTCTTCACCTTTAGAACGTGGGTGATTACAGCACCATCGCATAGGGTCGATGTGAGATTTAAATAAGTTAATACGTGTACAGCATTTAGAATGATGCCTGGCACATAGTAAATATACATTTTTGCTAATATCATGATTTACTAAGTTATCCTAAACAGTAAACTTAGGAGTGTAAAATAACCAAGTATCTTGTAGACGATGGTACTGGGGGAGCAGCTTTTATTCTTCCTCTCGTGGCAAAACTGTAGCCTACCAAACTGCTCTTTGGCATTCTCTCTCCTAACAGACCCCAATTTTTTTCAGATAACAACAGTCCTCCACTGAGTCCTG